>JAQFZW010002565.1:0-16594 GCA_034687055.1 Heteromurus nitidus | reverse complement strand
TCTCGTCCCTTATGAACTGAACTGAAGTCGTGTAAAATTCCGTGACCAATCCAAAGGTTCAAGGTTATATTTTTAAAAGTTTACTACGCCGTGAGTTTCTTCGGGTTGACTGACGATCTGAAATCTGAATGTTGCAAGGCATGTCTGAAGTCTAATTGAGTATTGCCAGATGCTAGGGGGTGCGGATGAAGCAGTGATTTTCCATAATATGCGTAGTTGGTTGAAGTTTGAACAGTGTGCTTCGTGAGGTACCTTACTTACGATTTGTAGTCGCATGGTGCAAGTATTGTCTGAAGATGCCAAAATTCAGTTCAGATACTAAAGGTTGCGAAATTAAAAGTATTCTGTGTAATAAATTGCAACTCCGTTCAAGCCGTGTGAGTATATATATTGCAAATCCGACTCTCTAATTGGAAATTCCACTTGTTAGCTCTACGTATGGCCTCATGATGCAAGGAGAGAAACCTTGATCCCAGATCTCATGCACACAATCACACAATAATGGTCCGATCTGGAATGATTTGTTATTTGTTGGGACAGCGAAGTAATCCTTGTTGGTAAACTACTTAGCTTTCGCTTTTCAAGAGTGTCTATAGTACTCTTGATCGGGATGAGGATTATGGTATGCACTTTAATTGAATACTATGAACGAGTGTGAACTTTGTAGTATGTACATAACTTGTATACATCATATAAAATTTTAACTAAGCATCATATTTAGGGACAGGGTTAACTGAAGCAATATGGTAGTTGTGTGTCGCAACATAATAATAATGACGTGCCTCTTTAAAGGAAGGACGAGTGCTTTCCATATATTGGGCTTTTATTTTACCCGTGACATATTCAAACTGGTATATATCCAACGCTTGATTGTCAATTGGTTTTATATATAATTAAATCTTGTGGTGAGAAAGGGATAAATTATGTGGAATTCCCTATTCTTTCATGAACAAAGGTTGACTTTTAAATACTAGATATGACGCATTATAAAGAACACAGTCGAAAATGGGCTGCTTCCGTTATCCTATAGTGATTTAAACACACCTTGATAAGAGGAGTGTTAGTGTCACATGATTTGTCAGTTTGTCAGAATGATTGACAAGCTGGCACGCAATACAGTTGTGGGGAGGCGAGCTAAGGAATTTCGATGAGTTAAGTCGTAATAAAATAACTTACCACCATGTTTCTTTTCTGATGAAATGCCTTCATCATAGTTGGCTGTGAAAAACTCGTATGGTATGCTGGTAGTATATATATATACTATGATACATATGCACCACGTACCTTCAAGCACTAACTCGTAATTTAAAATGTATGATATCTTAATCTGAAGGTACCGAGTTACGCACACTTTTGTTTACATTTGGTGTTTAAAAAAACGTCCTCTTCTTCCCAAAAGGTGAACGAGATGGAGTGAAAACTTGTAAACTTTGACTTGGTTGGCTCTTGGCTGATTGGCTCTGGCTCTGATCCAATTTGGTAACGAATACGACGTGGCTTATTACTCGGAAAGTTGTAAACGATCACAAGTATGATGCCTTAATTTACGCGATATTGTTGGGCAAATTAAAATTTCTCAATGACGTCAGTAATAGCACGGTTGACTCCTCGTCCACATCAACAGCGTCATATTTGGAATCTGGAATCTCATGGACAATAAAATTCTCGAAAATGCATGGATTTTTCCAACTTTGGAACAGCGGACGACGAGTTTGATGGCGTCTGGCTGTAGGAAGCAAACAAAGATTGGAAAGTTCCTGATGCTCGTAATGTTGACCATGATATTGGACAACATGTGCAGCAATGCAAATAATTTGCAAATCACATTCCAACATTTCCAAGCCATATCTCAGGGTTTTATCAGGTTTGTTCCTGTATAGTCCCTAAATCCCTTTCATGATTATCAAAAGTTCAGGAATGTTATCTTGTTTTAAGTAAACTGCCGCCGTCTAGACTATTATTTTATGAGTAATCGGCACATGGTAAGTTTGGCAATATTTCTCAAATACATGCAACACGGCAACAACACACACACTTCGAAATTTCGGATTCATTCATCGATTCATACCCGCCATGTCGCCACGAAGTTCCAAGTTACATGAGATGTGATACCACATTTCATTCCTGATTGAGATAATGAATGAGTACAATCCTGTCCCGGGCCAAGCCAAATACGATGTGACACAAATTGTTACGTTCAACCGTTCAAGGCTATTCGCTAGAGCTACAACACAATACATATGATACACATTTGCAAACATAAGAAGCTTATCTACATTGCTCACACGCATAATTCCAGAAAATATTCTTATGGAATGTCCCCAGTACTTATTCCTACCTTACAGACTTACTCTTTGGTCGTATACCAATCAAAATGTTTTTAAGACCTCTGAAATGCAATCTGTGATCACTTGTTGAAGCAGCTTGCATCCGGATAAGGACAGATTTATTTAAACGAATCATGGGTTTACGTAGCATGCAACATGCGGTACTTATTAAGCCATGAATTATTGAATAACACATCCTCCTGGACTTGCCAAATCCCGCACTTACCGGTTGAATCCATGTTCAAATTCAGCCACAAGTGACAATACTATAAATACAAGTATTGTATTACTTGAGTAATTCATTTCGAGGGTTTGTGCTCTGCATTTCAATTAAGATTGGACGATACGAAGAACTCCTTCGGCCTAACCGTATGTAATATAGCAACAATGTTGGTATTGGTACAGATATTCTAGAAGAACTGGTATTATCTAGTCAATGACATTGGTACAATTCTTCTCAGGAATCACTCTACAATCAAAATGGTTTTTATAATGACATGGTTCATTTTGATGGATCATATGTAAATGCGGAGATCTTGCGGTTTTTTCTTGACTTTCTTAATGATATGGTCAACTTTCTGTAGTCGGGTCGGGATGACGTGATCAGAAAGAAGGATTAGTTGAAGAATAAAGTACGAAACTAGTAATTATTTCTCCTTGTACATATGTATATTAGCATATTTCCATTAAAATCATTACAATACAATTTACTCTTTGTGGAAAAATCAATACAAAAATATACATATAAAAATTCCCATTGCTCGTTCTACCGTGATTTTCTTGTATACAGGAGAAATAGGTTCTTTTGTAGTTACGTACATCTCGATCATTCATCCACCTGTGACTACCAACGTGTGAGCAGTTTCTGATTCTAGTCTCTTAGAAATTCAAATTGAAACTGAATTTTGTGTAAGGATTCAGGGGAGGATGCTTAAATTATTGTATTGGACACAGGAGAAAGCTGTTGGCTTGGCCATGTAATAGAATGAAACATTTCTTGATTTCTTTTAAACTGCATGATTGGGCGAAGTGGAGGCACGCCTAGAAAGCTCCAATCGAATCGCTTTGCTTCAGATAACAATGAACACTGCAAAATCTTTCTTTGTTCAATGCAGTGGATAGTGGATTTACTCCACTGAATGCCTATATACCTTCATATGAATGATACTGACTGAACGTAAACGTAACATGTTACATTTTTTATAATCGTTAAAGTCACAAAACCACGTCTCAAATTGCCGAACTGGCAGCCAGCTTGGTGCTGGTGTGTGAAACGGGAACAGCGATGAAAGCAAGTGATGACGGTATACGCGCATGTGGTAATGACGGTGTGCATAGGAAAAAACCAAGACATGAATGATTCATGAGTAAATCCTGATTTTGATGGCGTGATGACTTTCAGTAGTGAATATATTTATGTTTTTATATATGTATGTATGTATGCATGTGTGCACGATATAGATTTCTTATAATAGTACAGGAAGAGGTGGGGAGTAAATGAACGACACACCTTTGCAGCTGGAAAAACAGAGAAGGCGCCCACCTGTCTAACTTGTCTACATAGTTGTCTTCTTCCCTCTCATCGATATGTATGTAGGTACTTATCTACGTGTGCACATATCAACATATGAAGTTAAAGTAGTTTTGTGATATAATACTGCTCTAATCTAATGACATGCAAATCACAATCAATATAGTGAAATCAAACTAGATCTCACATCAAGCACTAACCTCAAGAGATGCTGTGGAGATCAGATTTTGAGGTGGATAATAGCACAAGGAAACTCTTCGGAAGATGAACTCATTTCACCCACAGGGAAACTGAAATACTTATAGGCATTTATGACATTTGCATATTAAAATTTATACGAGACTATCTACATAAACGACTTCAGCAGGTGTACGCTTAAAAATTGATAAAACACCTGCAATATTTTCTCATTACAGAATAACCGACAAAGGTGTACGCAACCCCCACAATAAAGGTTATTGCTGGGCACCTACACGATACCTAAAAGCTTATCTAGGTGCACGTACTTATGTGTATTGTCGGATTTTTTATGTTTGTGGATTCAAAAGTTGGGGTGTTTACTTCCTAATTTCCCAATATAAATTCGAGTCAAGCAAAAAGATTAATTACGAAAGTAGTAGAGAATTGAATGATGGGATTTTAAACGCAAAGATAATGAATGTCTTATGACATCATCATCATATTTGAACACCACCTGAGGAGGCAGAAATCATTTTCCAAGTAAAAGGGTACGGGTACACAGATGTCAAGAAAAATTTACTTACTCTGAATGTACCTGTGCATGACATGTATATGAGCTAAATGAATGTTACTTTTAGTTGAAAATAATTTCGTGATCATTGATGAGTCATTTTACTTAAGGAGATATGCTTGCATCTTGTATGCAATGTTTGAAGTTCAGGTTTAAGATAGCATTGAACCAGATAAAGGTGCAATTTTCCAGTTTTCTAGAAAAAAGCAGTAAAATGTTTTTCCATGAATCCAAACTGACGATATAGTTTTTGATACTTGTACCAAGAAGACATTAATTACTTGAAAACGTCAATTCTGTTTGAGTTCAGGCTGTTTTTATTGTTTCATGACTTGTAAACATGTTACACATAATTTATTGACGGATGCATAGCATAATATAGTTATAATTGCTGCCTTAATTGTATTCCTAATTAACTAATTACTACACAGTAGGTTTTCGATAGGAATAGGAATCCTCTTCTCGATTGTGTTGAATTCACATTCATTGCATAGGTAGTTTCCTCATATCATTAAGTGTCTTTGTAACCTAAATGTCATCATCACATATTCTCCGTAAAAGATTATAATCGCACGTCAACTCCACCGCTATAGTTAGACCATTGAAACTGAAAAAGTTACCTCGTCAAGCTTACTCAAATCAATACGATAATTTCCATTAAACTTTCACCATACCATAACCAATGGACTACATGTGATTAGATTACATACATATACCCTGGACCTAAAACACGGTGCAAATAGATAGTAACACTGTAAACGTGTGAACGCTCTATTGAAATAGCAGCAAGCTCATTCATACGTGTTAATTATGCTCACCGAACCAAACCAACCAGCGGTGGGGTGCAAGGAATATATAATATCTTACCCATTATTGAATAATCCTTTGAAATAAAAAATCACAACTGTTTTCTTCAACAAAAAATTTCTTCATTTCCACTTTCAACTGGCCGAGGATATAAGCTCTCTTGTCAGATTGATTCAATTAATACACATATCGGAGCTATAAATCACACTGCTATCGGGACAGGGAATAGGGTGAATCACGTTTCATCTCAAAATTTTCCATGAACATGCACCATAATAATCTTGCCCGATAATTGTAAAATAGAAGCTAAAATGTGAAATTAGAAGGGAAATGGGCCTGGTGTGCCAATGAGTATAAATGCCGTCTCAGTATTGATCAATGAAAGACTCCCTCGGGTTGAACAAATTACAAAGTTAGTATATAGTTGTGGGACTTCCGACTCCGAGCGTGCTGGAAATGCTTTTACTTGCGTAGGCGTACCCAAATTGGAAAAACATACAGAAATAGAATCTGGATGTCAATATAGCTCGACAATTTGGCCTTTCGATGAAGTATTTTTTTGTAGATAAAAGATCGCAATTTGGAAACGTAGTGCTGAAGTAAGTTCATAAATAAACAATTCTCCAACAAACTTCTTCTTTGAAGTTAAACTTCACAATTTTTGGCGTAAGTCACGTAATGCGCAGACATATACGTACAACGTATCGTTGAACGTTAAATAATTATGCGACAACGGTAGTCACTTCAATGTTCTCACAGCCTTCATCACATCACATATTATGCCATTCCAAAAATAGACAAAAGGAAATAATCAACTAAACCATCATGTATGTCTCGTACTCTTCCAGATTGAATAACAAACTTAATCGAAAAATGTTGTCGAGAATCGAGAACATAAAAACAAGGAGATGGAACGTTGTCGACTTTCTCTGTGTAATTATCCTATGGAGATAGTCTATAGCTATCACATCCAATCCGTTCAGTTAGGAGCCTGCTCATCAACGTCAACGTCAGAAGGATGACTTTCAGCTGCCGGAGTGGGCGACTCAATTTCCTGATCCTCACTTTCCTCAAGAGCTTCACTGCTGCCCACATCCTCGTCTTCTTTCGACTCTTTCCTTCGCTTCGGCCTGGGGGATCTGTAAACCAGGAAAGGACATTGAGAAGATGTTGAGGGGACACTTAAAACTTCAGTTTGTATATATGCATAATAAAATGGAAGAGAGGGGCCACTAGGGAAATCAAAAGTGCTGAAGTTGCGGATACGTGGAAGGAACCGAACTGACAGATTTATGCCCTTTTTTACACAGAAAGCAAATTGCGCAGCCAATGTATTAATACAATTAAGTGCTTGAATGGGGCATGATTGAAAGTAAACGACACGAGCCCAATCTTCAACGCCTACGCGTCCTATCTGTAATGAAAATGGCTTCAAAAGCATGACAGAAGGAAAGCAAAATAGGGAAAGTTTTACATTTGCGGATAGCAAGTACACAACAATGATAATTGTCCCACCACCGACTGACTTTTTCATTATTAGACCCAATTTTTTGAAGCCTCGGAGTAGCACATATAATGAACCTATTTATCGAAGGCGAAGCTAATTCTTGTATTACTGCAGGATATGAAGTATGAACCTTGTGAAATTTATATAGTTTATGATAAATGTAGACTAAACCATAATTTTGCATTATTGACGGTTTTTATTGAAACTCGTCGCGAGTAAAATATTTGTTAATGTACATTAAGGGATTTTTCACACTCACTAATAGACTATCAGTAATCTTTCTACGAATTTTGATCAAACACATTTAATAGTTTCAACGTGGGGTAAAATGTTATACACTCACGGGGGTAATGTCAGTATTATTGCTTTAATCATAGATCGTACATCTACATCTCTACGTTTTCAAACATAAAATCGAACAGTGTTTGATGACACGACATGCTGGAAGTGGCTTTGACTTTGACAAATGAATTTTAAAAGTAGCTGCTCTTGTTCGTAAAAATACAGTATTTTAGATATGGCATTAGTTAAACACTGTGATTCGTAAAAAATCTCGCTACCTACTCATTTAGGAAGAATTGTAATTTATGTATATTTTGAAAATATATAAAGATCCAGTGAAGCCAACTCAAATATACAGAGTTGCACACATAGTACTTTCACTGCAAAATTGCAAAACCAAGAGAAAACTTTATACATTCAGTCCATTCGTCACGATTAATACCTGCCTAAATAATAGGCGTATGCAACTTATATAGCTAAAACTGTGAATGGCTAACTTGTTGCATACACGATGAAACAACAGACGACACTTTACAAAACAATCATTCAATGCCAATACTTAATCCAAAAATGTCACGCACCAAGGTTGCTCAATCAAAACCATTGTGACAATTATAGCCGCAGCTGTATCATTCAGTTTCAAGAAATCATAAGGATTCTCATACTTATAATCCTACCTCAAATTGTTGATATTTTGTACAGGACCTACTTCATTCTTCCTCGTGGCTGAATTATTCCAGATTCCAGACCTTCCTATCCGTGAATCCGTGATCCTAAGTCATTCTTTTTAACCCACGCCTTTGTTTCGTTTGGTGCTTCCGTTTGCTACAAACAACTCGACGTCAATTCCAACAAGCCATATATCCGGTCTTGTAAAATCTCGTCTCTTGTCGCTTCTAAATCTTTCCACTAGGCCATACCGGACATCACATCGTCCACAAATTTTTACCTCAATATTTTTGTACATGGAAAATTATGATGAATCATCATCGCAATAGTATTGCACATTTTTACTGGTACTCCACGGATTGCAAGTACTCAAAAAAGTCAGTCTCACATTTTTCATTTTTCTTTGCACATATATACGCAAGCAACATCCACACCAAACATGACACGTCAAATCTTACAGTGTTTCTCAATTTGTTGCACAAAGTTCAACCTCACATCTAATGAAAGTTTCCACCTAGCCGATAACAACGATATATCTATGCCTAATAACAAAGTTCTACTAAACCTAGGCTGTGTAAAAAATTCTCATGCTATCCGTAAGAATTTGTTGATTTGATCATGAATTCGTTGACTCGTGGAAGAAAACACTCGTATTATATAGAAACACATAAAGTTAGGGTTGAATATATGTAGCTCACGCAAAATGTCATTCATATAATCGAAAAAGTAAAGATCTTGCACTAACTCCAGCCTAGTCCTAGCTTAAAAATATTTCCCCTACATACACAAATGCAATCTTATAACAAACATTATTTTGCTAATTTATATCAACTATAGACAACAACTTTCAGTACATTATGTTAATTAATATATTATTTTGGGGAGGTTACGTATATAGTTAAAACTTTTGCACATTAAAAATTAGTGAAAATCGTTTCATATACGCTATCTGTAAAAATATACCATCAGTCTTTCAAACAAATTTTTTCCCCTGGTAAAAAACCGCAGTGATGGAGGTATAGAAATTAGAAGCTCTTTTCTATTCCCTGTTCAATATTAGATCCTTTTTTGTATAGTTTTTTAAGAAACAAAGGAACACGTAAAACATAGCTCATTAAAACGATGGACATTTATGAGTTGTGTAATAAATAAGGAAACCGAAAGCACAAGTGCATACAATCCACAAGTAGCGGACGGGATTTTTTTGTCTGCTGAAAAAAATTGCCAATCCAAAATAGTGTGTTATATCTGTTACACTTTGTAATAACGGTACAAAGGTGTTCACTTCAACTAGGCACAACATTTTCGTGATTTGTAACGACAAACGACATTAGGAAAAGGACATGATATGCATGCGGGGTATACAAAATGCAATAAAGTGAGAGAAAAATGAAGGAATAGAAAATAAATCCAAATAAGGCTGCAAAATATGAAATTGTTGAGTTTCGAAGTATTTCAAACGATATTAATTTTACATTTAAATCAATCTTATTTCCGAAACAATTTTTTTGTTAGTTTCAATTACTCTAACTTTGTTATATGTAAAGTTTTATAAACATGCATTTAACAGCTAAATGTATAAACCACAATTTTATACAATGTCTTTAAACATATTTTTTTTATATCAAATGAACAAACGTTTTTGATGGCGATACTCTCGTCAACTGTATATATTCGATCCGAACATGATTTACTAGACGCGTCAACAAAAAATCCTTTAAAAATAATCGGGTTCCGTTTTAAAGTCATGCAACTGACTATATGAAATATGACTCTGAATTAAGTTCGTTTCTAAATTGCCGAAACTGAATTGACATTCCAAAACCAAATGCAAAATGCTGAGAAAAAAATTGCCGGCTTTTGCTCATCTACGTATGTCTTACATAAGCTATGCTTATCCATCGGTGCCTTAATTAGTTAAGGGTTGAATACAACTTTTTTCCAAGCTTTGTTAAGTAGCTACTACTTGCACGTGTACAGTACAATGCGTGTACCTATTCCATACGCAACTATATTTTATATGTAATATGGACAAGTTGCGTTTGTGCAATTTTCCCAACTCAATTACAATTATAATGGCCGTACATATGAGTCGAATAATGTTGAATTGAGGAAATATAATGCAATGAATCTTATAATGTCAATCCTATCATTTTAAAATTCGGGTGTGTAGTGTGTATGAAATTAGCTTTTACATGCAATAAACATTTCTATCAGTAATTTTGTCATTGTTTCAGTCCTGAGTTTCAGTTTTGTATTCAAAGTTATAAACGGAATGTTTGTGGTTCGTGAGAAAAATTGTAACGCATAATCTGACGTTGCAAACCAAGCATAAGTAGTTCTGACTGACATTTTCATGAAGTTCTTCCCAAATTGATATGAGATGCAACGATCTGGTGGAACATACGTGAATTTGTCACTTGCCACTGGATGCCTCTGAAAAAGCCAAATCTTGCAACTACAAAAAGCAATTGGGTTAACGTGTGTGTTGTAATGCCCTACAAATCCTCGAGCCTGATACACATCAAAAATTGAGTTAGACGTCTTCAATTCGTTCGCAGTCCTTTCGTGCCTAAACACACATTCAATCTCGTGTCATGCAGTTGCAGTCAACTAGCGAGCCTGTCATTTATTCCCTAATTTGTTTGCATTCCTAAAGAGTTCGTGAAGTAATATAATATAGCATCGACCCTAGTCAATAACCGCTGCATACTACATACCAAAAAATCTCCCCCAAGCCTTAGAAGGTAACCATGCAAAGCCGTTTTGACTGTAAACGCGGAACTACCTAACCTCCTCTATGATTCAGAGTTATTTTGTAAACATAATTTATAATACTTTACTTGAAATAATATGCGGCAACTGCCACTGAAACTGAAGCAATAAAGATAAATAAATATTTCTTATCGGGGAATAACCTATAGAAGCCTTGAACTGCTTCCGCTTCCTTCTGATGGGCTTTGATTTCTTTGATTTTCTCCCTTAATGCTTCATTTTTGGCACGTCTTCTCAAGGATGCTTCATCTGATGCTACACCGTTTGTTCTAAGTGATCAACAAAATAAGGGCGTTAATAGCTTCTTACTTAAACTTTTGAATGCATAGAATAATTGTCATTTAATGCAGGGAACTTACTTCACTTCCGATGAATTAGTTTGAACTTCGGATTCCTCAGCGTTAGTAGGCTCACTTGCATTATTACCGACTTGAGATTCTCCTTCGACCGGGACGGGTTCCTCTTTACTACTTTCAGATTTATCAGTACTAACCTCGTCTATTTCATCGTCTAAAATGGAATCTTCGGATGAATCTTCGTCAGATGACGACGTTGGAATATCTGGGAGCGGCCGCTCGACCACCTCCATTCCGCGAGCTGGGAAAATCGCAAGCATATTTTGTTTTAATTGATTTGTAGCGATGTTTGCACTCAGCATGCCAGTTTGCAGTTTGGTGACAATCGACATACCTTCAATCAAGCGTCTAAAAAGCTCCTCTTGTACAGATGTCGTGAGGGAATCGATCCGCCTTGGAGGGGCAGGCTTGTCATCGACATCAATAACTTCAACATCCCCGTTCTCATTTTCGTCCGGCAAGAACCGCTTTTTACCCTGTACAGGAAAGATTCTATGTACCACACAGGAATAGCTCAAACATTGCAAAATTATATGATTATTCACCTCCGCAAGCTGTTGAAGACCTTCCAGTATTGCAAGATACGAAAACCGCAACTGATCTGCAGTTTGAATAAGCCCCATCCTGAATTTTCTCATATCCATCAATACATCCTTAACATTCACTGCAAGTCCTTCCTCCATCTAATACAAACAACCACTCTTTAAGTAAAGTCTGAACATTTAACTAAAGTGAGGTATCCACGTATCAATTTTAATTTAATTACAAACCATTAATAAGCAAGAATCGACCAAGCAGAATGTTCCAGACCGACCAATTCCAGCAGAGCAGTGTACCACAGGTGGACCGACATTGGCATTTAAAACTCCATTATCTCTAACGACTTGTAAAAAATGAAGGAACGTTCGTGCTGTTGAAGGAACTCCGAAATCTGGCCATGTTGTGTAATGGAATTGATAAACTTCTCGGGATTCTGAGGTCGCCATATCCTCAACTCTGTAAACCATGGAGGAATTCACGATATTTTTCGAAGGTCGAAACCATTGGCGCAGAAATTGGAGCCATGTTTATATAATGTCTTTTACCTAAGAGTGCGAACAACAAAGTTTCTCGACTGCTCTTCAGAAACGTATCTTACACGGATATCAACATCATGGAACTCCATAACATCCTGATCTTGGTGAATGGCACCCATGGGCCAGTATTGATGGCACTTGATCTACAATCATAAATTACAAGTATTAATTTAATCCCGTTTTCAACGAAGGACGCACAATTGGATTTTGTTTTCTCCCTTGTCAACTATTAAACGTACTTGATTTTTCTCGATAACTTTATTTAACATTAAGATAGCTTTAGAGTTCTGTTCCCAAATCATTAGCCAGAAATGGCCAGCGGTGTGTGGTAAGGGTCCCTGAGTGAGGATATATCTACGCCCTGCTCGCGAAACCTTCAATTCAACAAAGTAATTATAGCAAATTCCAAAAAGGTTCGAATGTCAAGACAGATGAACTGTTCTCATTTTAGAACTCTCACCTGCACCAAGCTTGCATTAATGTAATCCGAGTTTCCTTTCGAAAGGACGACACGACTATGGTCAAAAGGGCTGACATCCCGATATCGATTCAGCACTTTATTTGCCGTACATCTTGCAGCAGCACATGGGAAGTCATACGCTATGCTTTCCGCTCGTATGGTCTACAAATACAATAAGAAAACAATGATAGAATCCTTCTAAGGCTAATATATAATTGCAGCGCAAGTAAATTAAATATTTTTGTTACCTGATACAAAGAATTCCATCCTATCCTTTTGTCAATGTCATCAACCTCGCCCTTGATTTGTTTCAGGTGTTCTTCAATCATTGTGAGTGCTTTCTGCCAAACTCCCAACTAGCATACGGTTGCCTGATGCAGTATGCTTCACAAAATGACTCACAAAAGTCCTTATTTTTCCCAGAACTAAGAACTGTAATTATACTTTTGTGTCGTGTCACCGTGATTCACGTTCAATTTTACTAATTAATGTACATCCAGTGCTAACGTAAGCTCGCACCACTCATTCCACTTCACTTTTTACAAATTATCCAAAGAAGATTTGAGGAAGTTTTAATGGATTGCACGAATATGGATTTTGTTGATATTTATCGTTGCTGCAAGTCTCCGAGTCACACGAAGATTCCCAATCCCTCAAAAATGGTTGTCGTCCAACTAAAAAGAAATACAAAAAAATGTTTACATGAGACAAAATTTCATAAGACAAGCTTGCTCCGTTGCTCGGTATGCGTTTTAAATTACTGAATTTTCACTTGTGACACGTATACTACTGCACTAACTTACAAAATAAATTAACTCCTGAATTTTGGGTTGGGCTTAAAGTTTAATAATCCAAGATAGATTCCTAATAATCGTTACATTGATCATTCCATATTTATATTTTCATATGAATTTCAGTGCTTCCACGAAGACCTCTATGCACAATGTAACACATCCGCAATACACGTTAAACTGCATGTGAACGACTTAAATTGCACTCATTTAGTTAGCAAATCACCGCGCATAACCTCTGTAGAAGTGAACTGTTACTGACTGTTGGACTTCGAACTCATGAAAACAAGCCTGGTCCTTAAATTCCAAGAACACCAGTTGTTCGCCGATTTCTGAGTAATGCAGTAGGAAAGGATCTCTCCATTGTCCCTGTCCCTATCTCTTTTTTTGTATGTGCCTTTCCTTTCACAACCTTCGCAAGAATCAATCTTCGACCCTGCACTTAAATACGTTCCTACATCGTACCTATCATTTCACACATTCAACAATACAACGAATTGCATACATACGCATACGTCATGCACGGCTTGAAATCACAGATCACGCATTTGAACAAGTCAAAAGCATGCGTTTCGGATTCGGACCTAAAATAACTCCAGACTCAAAAAATGATCACACACATGCACTTTTTTAAACTTAAGGTTTGTGGCACTAGACGTTTTTTTATTTTTATGGAATCGCTATCCGAGATTTATATTAAGCGTTAATTCTGCTAGACTGGATTTGACTTTAACTTGTGTCCTTTAACTTTGCATTCTGGAAAGGGTGCTAATTTAGATTCGTGGAATTTCAGTTCTGCATCCTCGACTTTACAGACCATTAAAATGCCAACCAATGTTTCGTGGTATATCACACGCACCTTTGTAGTGTCGATTATTGTAGAAAAAATTATAGGGATATAAGTATGGGACATGTTTGCTGTTACATTTCGCTGAATTATCTTTTCATGTATGTATTCATCGAAAAGAATCAAAGAAGCACCTTATAAACAGTGCGTATCACCTATCAGATAGTTACGCTTACCATTTCACATAACAGTTTTTTATGAATCATATGCTAATACGAATACTTCCATGTATTCTATTCTACATGGTTTAATGTCAGCTTCAGTAGTAATATATTTTTAGATAATAATATTACATTATTTTATCTAGAAAGGCACATAATATCCTGATCAACAATACAACACTACGAGACATTGTTACTAACCTAACTTTATGATATGATGACATCTTTTATCACCACTTGAGCAAAATGATTGGTTATTCAACCGATCAATCATATGAACCTGAATCATCGCACAATTTAATGCACTAATTTTTTTTAAAGACAGGAGGTGAGTGCAGGTCAGAATTCTGTGAATTGGTATTGATGCGGACAGATCAGTCAAGTCAGTGGGTTATCTAAATCTACACGTTGGCATTTGGTATGCATCGCTACTTTATTGAAGTTCGCATGGATTGTATACACGTACCTGCCATATTCCATCTCTCAAGTCAAGATCCTGTGATCAAAATCTAAGGTCATTCTTGAACTCTTTAACCAGTGGTGATGCCGGTATTTCAGCTCTTATTAATCGTAAAATGACATTCTAATTTCATACAGTTACCTTTTCTGCGTAATTGCTGGGGATTTACATGTCAACAGCTACTGCCACAGGCATGTCAGTTAACAATTTCCATTCTCTCAATTCCTGCATGCATATTGAATACTGCAAGGCACTCGCCATAAAACGAAGAAAATCTTTTAGTTACGATCTTCACGGTGCAAATTTTGCTATAATTTTTATGAATGATGCATGCCTATCTTGATCAGGGATACAGAATAATACAAATACACTATTCTGTATCTTGATATTGAGACATTCCTATACACGAAGGGCTATATTCCTATATGTCACTAGTATTCTCGCGAATCGTAAGTTGCGTAAAAGGATTGGAGCAGGAGATAAAATTTGATATATCTATAAAAGCAAAGAATTAGTTAGAATGTCTTATCACAAATGTACCATCTGCTGCGGTGCGGCACAGTTTACGTCACTTTGGTTTAGGTCCGTCCGCACTTTTATTAATATTGTACTTTTACTTATTCACTACACTGCACTGATTTTTCTTCCTCAAAACAAAAACTCGTCTTAATTTTTTCACATTTTGCCAAAAATACGCATTGTGCAACCGCATGACACGACAACTTGGCCCATAAAAACTGGTGTAGAGTAATCACGCAAAACTATTTCCATTGCTCGGCGATAATTTATAAACTGGTTAGCCGCAATGTGTGATGCAAGCTGAACGTCAACGCACACACTCTTAAAATGCTATATTGAGTTTTACAACTTTTGCTCACTTAACACTTAAATATTCCTGATTTTGATAGGATAATATGTAACCGAGAGTTTAGAAAGAGTAGCAAAGCTTATATATGAAATCAGCATGATATTCCCATGTGGTTTGAGTTTGACTCGACCCTATCTTCTTCTGGGTACTCGTAAACGCTAACAAAAAGGGATTCCTAGAAAACAAATTGGCATTCATATTCCATTTATGTTTCGTTGAACCAACCGCAGCGAACTTTGGAGAGAATCTCAAGAGACCATGAGCAGTGTCTGTGTGATTCCATTCAGCATTAATAACAGCGAGCAAGGTAGTTTCTGTAATTTCAGGCACACATGATTAAACGTCTTTCCTCGTTGTCACATTTTTCCTTCTGCTTTCACCATAAAAATGCATATGTATGCGTGGTGATCATTGCCATCTCCGAGGAACAACATTAACCCATTTAGAATATGATATTCGCTAAGATAATCATATGTAAATGTCTAGAAAATTACAATCAGCGTGTTTCACCCTGCGACAAGATGCTCGTTAGAGTCACACAGTCACTCCCCAACTCAACTCCGACGAAGTCCTTAAACATGACTACTTCTAGGCATGCACATAAATGTAAACGTAGCAAATTTGGGAATTGAAGCACAATTTAGAATTGCTACTCATAATATAAGATCTTTTGCGACGTACATACATGCTACAATAACCACAGGTCGCTGTAACCAAACCGTAAAGCTGCAATTGGACAAAGAATCACGCAGTTTTGTGACGCTGAATTTATGTAGGTATTCATATATGAACATACATTCATACTGTTGCATATAAAATGTATGTGTGATAAGTAATGTGATGAATAGCACGATTATAGAGAGCCCTTCGCACAAGAATATGCCACAATGTCTCGTCTTGCGGTACAATCCATATTTCTTTCGCCT
>JAQFZW010002564.1:0-16600 GCA_034687055.1 Heteromurus nitidus | reverse complement strand
GTCAAACATAAATTACACTTCCAAGCCATCATTGTCAAATTTTCAAATGCAAAGCTGCATCTGAATAGAAGAAACAGGAATCAGCGACTTTTTTCTCTCTCAACAAAATCCCTTTTGATTTGGTCTGGCGATTCATTGAAAATGATTTTGCATGCGCATTGCACTTTTGCTGTTAAACATAATGTTTAGGGTAAACAATGATAATTTTGTATGAAAAAAGACATTTCATTTTTCAATATTTAAACGACCTTGTATGCTCTTTGTTGTCGCAGGCAGCAGTACCTATCCACTCGCAATCAGTGACTGAAACAAAAATCCATGTGCTGCATATTACATCGGCATGATTTTTTACCATATAATACTGCTATTATGCATTGCATGAGATTAGGGACTTTAGGACACAGTTATCTCGGCAGTCCTTGTGGCTTCTCTCTGGCTTGTGTAAAAAAGGGAAAAGCGTTCATACATATCTATATAGTCAGTCACCTATATACCACTTACTTTGTGTCGTACATTTATGCTGAAGCTGAGTTTGCTTTACAAATATCTACATGGGAAATATAATGTGACTATATAGTCAGCCAGTATACGAGTACAGCTGCAGCTGCACACAGAACAACAACACTACTAAACTAGTGTATTCCCTCTCGTCGACATAGACGAGGAAAGCAGAGTACGGTCAGTCGTATTACTCACCTCGGCCCATCTGCATCAGCAGTTTTAGTCCTATTCTCAGAGACCTTTTTTTGGAGATATGTCTTGATTGTCGACTTTTAATTGAATTAAACTTGACGGGTATTGAGATAACTGGGCGGTGTGAGAAAGACAAAATCCATATTATATTTAATGAAAAGTACGTTAGGGGAGGTTGAGAAATCATGAAAATTTTATTAATCAATCGAACAAAGCCAATAAACATAATCGGGATTATGTAGAGTTGCTTTACTTAACTCGGCTCATTGTATTAAGAGGAGACTTGGGAGAATACTGTGTTTGGCATTTGTCAATGTCAACTATTGACCGTAAAATGTTCCTTTCACATTTTCTCCAGCCAGAATGTGCACACATAGTGTTCACATGGGTAGAGTGAAAATTGTGTGTATGTTATATGTGTATGTGCATTACTCCCAAATTCTATCGCCAAAAATTACACAAATTATATAAGTCATGCGAATCGTGTGGTATTGTGCTCGTAATAGTTCAAAATTATTCGGAACGAATCAAGGATACATATGTGTGTGGTGAAAGTTAATTACTTTTGCTGATTGTGACTTCAACATTCAGTTTTTACTTACTCAATGAGTTCATACTCCGAAGTGAGAATTATATTGATTTTTTTTGCTCAACTTGAGAATCTCGTTAAAAACCCAAGTTTGATCGTGTAATTTGTTGCTGCTTAAAGTGCTAAATCCAGGGTTTAATCGGTAAGTGTCTGATTGTATTGTGAAAATTGTTGTGATTGATGTGTGTGAAATCGGGGAAAGGTGTGTGTGACTGGACCAGGTTGTCCAGGTTGTGTGTTATCGGAGTAAAGGAGTTCGGCCAATGTTCTAGAATTGTAAAAAGATTTATCATAAAAACGAACATGTTCAGTTAAATGATGTGCATATATTTGCAATTTTCTGATGTGTTGCTAAAATTCCTTACACACGTGTGACATGTGTACAAAAGAGTCCGTCTGAGACATCAAAGCAAACAATCACAGTAACACAAAAAAAAATCTACTGCAGTAGCATAACAATGGGACTCACCTAGCACTCATTATCTACATTTTACTCGCATTCCGTGGCTTTACTCGTATTATACACGGACAAAGAAAGTTTATGACCGTGACGTGATAATCGTGGTGATAATGGAGATAAGATAAGCGTAGATTCATATATTAATAATGGGTGACATATACGAATGAGAATTTTAAGAGAATTTTAGTTTGAATGAAAAGCGAGTAAAGAATTCGATAATTTCACTTTCTGCTGAAAATGCGGGGGCGTAAGGAAATGGCACGAAGATTTTCGTCTGAGGCTGATTTTATTAGTGTACATTGTGAATGAATGTAGTGCCATTAAGAACACATCTTCATTCTTGACAAAGTAGTCTAGCCAAACAACCATGCCATATATACTAATTCCTAATTTGCATAGTCAATACCAAGGAAGTCTCTCTCGCATGCACTCATTTCTTGATTGTTTGCGACTGTAGAAATGAGCAAACGGTGCATCTTTGTAGGATGAGAGCTTATCACGAGCCAATCACTTAAAAATTACGAGGTTTGCAATTTCTTCACCTGACTCATATGGTACTAAGGGAAAGTTAGCAAGTCACAAAAGTGAGGAAAGTGATTCTTCGTCCGTGGTCGTGTCTAATTTTTAACGAATGATGATGAGACAATATTTTTTGCAAACATTTTATGTTTTTTTACTCTAAAGGCACGCTAATTTCAGAACTAATGACTTTTCTCAGATACTTCTATGAGCGTTGCGAGTCCTACGTCACATCAATTTACTCATGGTCTTTTGATTAAATAGACAAATTAATTCAACGCTAAAAGATTTGCGGTTGACATATTGTTGAGGGTTTTGTGTATACTTCAGAAATTTTCAGTCTCCTAACATCATTATTATTCACAAGCAAAACTAGGACCTGATTACTGATTAGAGTTATAGTTTCGTAGTTTCATGCGTTTATCTTAGTTAGTCTTAATTTGCCACAATTAATGAGTGTCATTAATTATATGTATATTGTGGTTGAATAACCGCAACAAATTATACATCATCTAGTTGGGTCTCTCTCAAGTGGAGATCATTTTTCACGGGGGGATACCGTGCTACCGATAGTACTACCACTACCTACATTATCTAATCGATCGATGATGGCAATATAACAGTTTATACGATAGAAATATGACCATGTTCCGTCTTCCCTTCGCCGCTCTCTGTTGGAATGCGGATTCTTCAATGAGGTGAAGGTAGAATAGTTTGCAAAATAAATTATGAGCCCACCAATAACAACGGCGGCCATATATTTTTCTGAGGTTAAGTATGATACAAATTACTTTATGTTAGAGTCTGAAGCGTGCAAAAATTCGTTTACAAACCATTAGTACGTACTTCAGTTCAGAGGGAAATTGCTTTCTTTGTAGAATCGCCTGCGCTGAGTACCATTTTGTTAAGTATTGATGATATGATATTTACGATGAGAACCAAGAGTTTACCGCCTGAAGAACATTTGTTATGTAGTATTTGCTATATCATGTCATGATTTGAAGGACTCATTAAGAGTTAGTATAAGTGACATGATAAAAACATAGCCTTCATTTCCGAACTTGGATTTGGGGAGGTGTGTTTAATTCCCTGGTTCGCATTTGGTTAATTAATTTCTATTTCTAAACCGAGACGGGATATGGGTTTAATTAAGTTTAATACAAAATGAATTAATTGCTTCGCCATTTTCTTTTAATGGTGTAAGTTAACACTGGAATATAAGACATCGGAATATAGTGATATATTATCAACTTGCCATTTTGTCATCTACATAAATCCGATGTACTATTTATATGTACATAGCTTTACCTTTTTATAAAGGAAATTGCAAGTTTTGCAAGTCATAATAAAGTTGATAGTATTTAAAGATGAATTTAAGTGAAAATGTTGCTCTTGTTGTCAGTTAATAACTTCACAGTTAAAGAATAAACTATTCTTCGATGTGCAAGATAACTTCAATTGCAATTATGAAATACTTATATATGGCAAATTGAGCTGAGCACTTTTATGTAGTTTAACTGAATCACAGTTTTGGATTAAAAAAGTCCAAATGTATCTCGTTTGTTATCAATAATCGTTATTATTACTGTTGTTGCATAATATTAAAACGGCACACAAAGTATGTATACTCTTGCGTGAAGAAGTTTAAGCCTAAATCTGATTCACTCGAAAGCTTCTCAAGGAAATAAAGAAAAACGAGATTATCGCCTTCTTGTTGCTTTCGATTATGTTTCAAAAACCGATATTAAACATGTAATTGATATGACGTGAAAATGTTTGCTCAGTTTAAGTGGGAAGGGAAGACTGCAGAGACTGCTACAGTTTTCCCTTTGTTTTTGGAGGAACTTTTTGAAGGATAATTTGAACCGATCATCTCATCATCATGGGCGATAAAACGTAATAATGGTATTCAGAATTACACTCAAGGTACATTAAGCCAACCTAACAGAATCAAGAGATACACATCAACTTTCGGGAAACAGTACTTGTGGTTTTCGCACATCTTTTTTTCCACAAACCAGCAAAAAAAACATTTAAATGCATTTTCTCTCTGAAGTGATAAAGATTGGATTGGCCACAAGTCTATACGCTATGATGATGCAAGTAGAAGAGCTTTTGGAAAAATTTTGGAAAAGTTTTTTTTGTCATGTTTGTACGATTCGATTGTTTCGATTTGACAAGTTCAGAGACATTCCTTGATTTATAAAAGTGGCATCCTTTTGCATTATTTGCCATGGAATTCTTACAAGAATGAAATGGAGATGGCGAATTGCATGTGAGCATAAGAATAAGAATAATGTTACGCTTATTGCAGATGAACACAGTGATTGTCATTTTTGCGTCCTGAACGTTAATATTATTGTTTCACACAGACAGCCAAAAGCCAGCACCTGCGAAGTATTCACTTAGCGTGGGCACATAACTTGACAACAATGTGGGGTGTCTTGTTAGACAAGCCTTTCTTCATATAGGTACGTCGAAAGTGAGAGATCAACGAAGCGAACACGTGCTTTCAACATACTTTTTTTTGTGCTGAAGAGGAAGAATAAAAATGATTTTTTTGAAAGGTTCGTTGGTTATTGTAAAACTTGTACAAGATGCAACCGTATAGTGGTCACCTCTGGTCACTCACTACATTGTTGGCCAATCCCATAGAAATCAGTAGCATACACTTTAGATGTGATGAGATGATGTAATGCAAGAATCATTCACGGCTTTGCTAACCCTATTCTTCACGAAGCGTACAGCTTTAGGGCCAGGAGCAAGGGTAATTGGCATCTCTCTCTCTCTCTCTGTCTTTAGTGTAAAAATGGATTTGCATTTGCATAGATAAAAAATATTTGGACATGTAGGATATACAAAGTTATACTTGTTAAAAAATAGAATCAGGCTCGTCTGCAGTTGCATTTTTGATGTGATGAAGGCATATTATTCCAATGAAATAAGTGTTTGCGTGTGTTGATTTTCCTAGTCTATGATAATCATCATTTTGTGTGCTTATTCGTACCTACGTGAATAACATGAAGTATCTACATAAGAGTAGGCATGTCACGACACATAATGAGATGGCTACATGTGTTCCTCCACTCGTCGATATAAATCATACCCTTTTGTAGGAGAGAAGTTCTGTGTGTAGACAAGCGTTAATGTCAGTATGAGTTCTTCCTCCTTTTGCTCAACATTTCCATGGTTTGATGATTTACTCTGCTCTATTATCGAGGTAGTGTGTAGTAGTTCTGTTACAAATTATGTGTAGTTGATGCATGTAATCCATGAAATTAGGGAGATGTTTACACAAGCTTTATCTTGTGGGCCGCTCTCTGCACTCTGTTGTTGGCAAGCCGCACTGCACGGTAGACATTTTCCTTGCATGAGTGAGATGTTAAATGACTCCTTTCCTTCCGGAGTCCACTTACTTGGTTGATTGCGATTATTGGCGTCCATTATATTATTCCACTACCACCGAAACGCTAATGAGCAAGCGTGCCAGTCAGTATCCTGGCTTGATACGTCTTATTTTTTTACCTGTGTCTTCGACAAGAAGACAGAGATGCCTATGTGTAAACCCCAATAAACTACTTCAAATTAAAAATGCCAATGACTATATGGCGTCTGCTGCACCACATAAATATTTCTCCGCTCTTCTGAGTTTACTCTGCTTACTGTCAACAATGGCATATGTGAATATGTGGGCATACATCATAAAAGAGATGTATTTCATGGGTTACGCTACGCCAAAAAATTGATTTACTGCGTGGTTAGTCCCAGTGGTTTCGTTTGTAGGGAAGGAAATGGATTTACTAGCAAAAAACTGTGAACGTTAGCGTTTTTTCTGAAAGTAGGCGCTGGCTTGCTAGACTGCAGCAGAAGTTCAGGAATTGTCAGATAATTGTCTTAGGGTATGGTTGGTGTGGAATCTGAAGTCAGCCACAGAGAGTCGAAGTCGCATTCCTGCTTCGTGCCGACTACCTAGCACAATGTGCAATTACCTGAACTTGTCATGGTCATAAACGTGATTACTTGATGGTGCAAGGTATCCTGTTGTTCTTCCTGACTCTCTTCTCCTCTGGAAGTTCATGTACTATGTACTCATCCATAAATATAAATGGTGTCGCCGTACTTTAAAAAGCAGGCTGTCTAATGTTATAATATGTTAATGTCTCTCAGTCGTACGTGTGAATGCACTAATAGGCCTTCCGCGTCAAAACTAGGATATGACTCAGAAGTCATAAGGGTTTTGATGAGTAATTGTAGGGAAATTATTTTGAAGCCGTTCATCCACTAAAATGTATGAAACTTGTCCAGGTTAATCTTAATTCGGTCGGACGTAGAAGATTTTTATAGAGTGACACATGAGAACAATGATTCTACTTCCTTAAGTAAAAATTGTAAAAACAAAAACTACACAGACACAAAATGATTTCGTTTCGTCTCTTGCTGTCAACATTGAAGATATTTTTGTCTGATTAAAAAGTGAATTGTGTCAAATCATCATGGTTGTTGTTTTGGAATTTATTGATCGGAGCGAGCAGAAATAGTGCGTTACGAAGATAACATGCAGAGGTTAAAAAAATTACAAGAGAGGAAAAGCCAAGGTTAGGAAACCGAGTTAGTATATCATTTAGGAGAGGAAATGGGATAAAATTTGTGTTGAAACGAAATAGGCTAGCTAGCGTTTAGCCAAATATTAGTTACTGCATATTGCTGCGGCAAATCGATGACCTAATATTTTTGTCTTGATATACCCTAGACTTCTTGCGACCTCGTGTGCTCGGAATACTACATTAATATATCATATAACTCCTATCTGTTTTTTCTTCTTCTTCTTCTTCATGCTCACATTATTCCCTTTTATAAGTCCTTCTGCGTATTTATAGAGTTTATACGTAGTAGATTGGCTAGGTTGATTCGCAACGTGGTGGCAACACATCTCTCACACTTCTGGCGTTTATTTATATAAAAATCTTTTGATATAAAAGTTCATTATTACTCGCAAACACGTTTTTTCATCCCTGCTGCACTTGTACATTTTGTTGGACATGATTTTTTGCTTTAAAAGCAGAGAGGAACCCTTACGAGAAGTTATGCGAAATGCGAATCATATTTTTCATCGTTATTTGAGTTGAGAACACCCAAGCTCAAAGTATTAAAGTACAACAGCGAGAGAGAGAGAGAGATTATGATTGGAAGTGATTGTAAGTGTAGCCACACTTACAACGTTACAACCATGCACATATGGCTCATTTTAACTGAAGAAGTTATTGAAGTAAGTGGCATTTTACTACCATAGGGATTACTTATATATAATCCTTCTCTACGGTCTTGAAATAGAAGTCAAGGTTGTTCTAAAAGAACGTCTATTTTTTGCTGTAGAATGATAAAAAAAACTCTAAGGAAGGGAAATCTAGCAAGCTATCCTAAAGAATTGAGACTTAAAAGCATAATGTACATAAGTATTTTTGCGTCTAAGAAATAGCTTCCTGTACTAATCAATATTTTGTTCTCATCTAAGAAAGCACATGCACACACATTCCATGTAGCAGATTTTTTTCCACTGTAAAAACGTATTCCATAGTTTTAAATGCGTGTAAATAGGGAACACATTTGCAAAAGTTGAGCTGAACTGAAGGACTTGGTCTAGGCGACCGTAATGTAATGGCTGGCATGTATATATACCGTGCGGCAAAACATTGAATGACATCGCATGTTGGCTTGGCTTTGTTCACTTTTCGTAGTTTATCTGCACACAAAAAACCTAGAACTAGAGCCTCTCCGAATCTCCACAAAAATTAATGTGCCACAGTGCCACTTGTTCAGATACATGTTTCCTACAGCCTGCAACAAAGTTGTGTTGAACAGTTTATGTCCATTCCAATGAATTTGCTAGAAAAATACGAACCTCGCGTGAATGAAACCAATAAAGATTGTGTGACTCTCGTCGACCCAGTGATTTAGAGAGAAGTCACAAAAAAACTAAAATTTGTCGGAAAAAAGGAAAGTGCACTGGTGTATGGAATTTTCTCTTTGTCCCACAATCAGTACTTGTATTTTTTCTAATAGTTATAACGTGGCGAATTGGAAAAGAGAATGTTCAGGTGACACTTTCGCACTTAAGACTTAGAGACCTCTGTGGAGTATCTCCAACCCAGAGAGTATGTATGTATATATGCATAGAGAAATATACACGATTTTACTGCTAGTTAATTGACTTCTCTGTGTGAACGGAGAATGTGCCGTTTTACTTTCATCTCGGTAATATATTGTTGGTGTATTTGACACAAGATGCGCAAGGTTTTTTATGAGTTGTGCGTAGTTATGCAATTTCGTGAGTGATAGTGAGAGCGCAATATTTTTCGCACAATGTGACACACCGCATCGTAATGAAATATTAGTTCCTTCTCGTACACTTGTGCTCAATCAAGTAAGGATTTTGTGGTTTGTACAGATGTCGCGGTTGTAAGTGGTTTCTTGAGAGATTCGGAGTATGTTGCAAGAAAATGTTTGAAGGGCTGATGGGAGCCAACATTTAGATGCTGTTTTTAACGTGGCAATATTTAATGGAAAATATTGAAGATTTCGGTAATCGTTAAAAGTGAAGAGTAGAGAATTTGCATGCACGTCAGTATATATCTTCTTACGTTGTTTTTTTAGCCAGTTGCTTTTTTCTCAGCGTTGTCATGAAAAGTAAAAAGGAGCAAAGTCCTTGAATGCCATTTATTTTGTGACACGCTGAAATTTGCGAAATTTGTCTTATTACGAATGGGACGAAGACTCGACAACTGGCAGTTTTGTGTAATACCAAACATTATTGTAATTTGAGCATCACGTTGTGTGAAACTAGCACTATTATGCAACTTTTTTGTGCTTGCATTTATGCAGTAGCACCTGCATTGGTAATCAATACTAGAAACACACTTTTTTATACTTTGCACACGTGTGTAGGTGTGTATATTATATGAACTTTTAGAGCAATCATACTTCTTGTCGATCGATATCATCTTTTTATTGCCTAAAAACAATTTTGAAATGCAGTTTTGATGAAAAAGTATGAGTGTAGCGATAAGCTGATAAAAATTCATGAGAACGAGCCGTTTCATTTTCAAGAACGTGTAAAAATATCCTTATCTCTCCCAGATTCAGATCGATAAATGATACAGATCAAATCAGTTTAAGTAAAGTAGCGGTAGTGAGCTTTAAACACCGTGTTAAATGCAGTTAATGTCTAACTTCACTAATTTGTAACGGAGTGCGTATCTATATACTCTATAGCCACTCTACTGACTCTCTACAGATGGATCCAAACTCAAGTTTTGTTATGTGATAATACCTCTTGTGAATGTGCATATTTAAGTACTTATTATGTGATCAGGAATCTTTATGGTTTGTGTGGTGGTATTGAACCACTTTCTTAGTCGTAGTCCCATTTTTATATGCGCCATTAAAACTGTAATAATAATGAAGTCGCGTGGTTTACCGCAGAATATGGATAGATTTTTTGTAAGCATCCTGTAACATTTGCTTCATCGAAGTGAAAGTAACCGTTTTTTGTAGTTTTGTTTGATACAAGGAACGTAACTCGCCCACTCATCCCGTGACTGACGTGTATAAACATTTAATATCTACAAGTCTACAAGTCACGTGAAATTTAGCATATTAGCTGAAAAACTGTCATGTCACCTATCTTGTTAAGCAAAGAATATAGAACTGCAGGCTTACAGGTTGACAACTGTGACCTTAGTCGAAACAGATTGAATTGTAGCTAAAATGTTTAAACAATTTCAGAAATATGAATTCTCCATGTAAATAGGTACGAATGTATGAACAAAGCAGGAAGCGTTTTTCATTGCACGTGTATTACTTACGAGAGTAAACACTGTCTGAAATATATGCCAGGTTGTGCTCTCCAAGGCTAATGCATGGAACACTGGATACGACCAGAAGACCACTATCGAATTTAAAGTTAAACAATTTTTAGTGACTAATCAGTCAAAGTTGTACTTATCGAACCATAACATATTCCATGGGCTATGTTTATCGTTAATGTTATCTTACGTTTTATGTAGCGCCTTTATTTACAGATTATATTTTGCCGACATTAACATTACTCTTTTATTGGTTTGTCTGGTAGTTTTTCTGAAAGTCAACATTTCATAATTCTTGTTAATTTTGAGTCACGGAGAGAATGCAGAATGATATAGATTTTGAGCATGTTCACCTCAATGCTCAATCCCTGAAACCTATTTCATAATAAATACATTTTAAAGTATATGATATACCAAATAAAAATAATGTCTTAAAAAAGTAGAGGAACAAAATTTGATGTGATTTTGTTTCAACTGCGTTTGTCCGTCTATCTGACTTACGTATGAAATATCTCAAAAAGATATACCGACCACATAAATACCGTCATGGAAGCGTCATTTAAAAAGCAAAAGCTCTATTGGTCGTCGCTAACATTTAGAGACAGAAATAAAATCAAGCTGTGATGTACGGGACATCTGCATTTTTGGTCGTTCGTGTTTATTATTCAGTGGAAATATTTATAAAAAAAACTGTGACTGTGAAGTCTCAATATCACAAATCCCAGCTCATAATCTCAGTATGAACACATTTATCGCTATTCTTGAAGCGATGCACTTCGAAAAATATGGTTGCTGGTTGGACGAAGAGGTGAAATGAATCATCATCCATTGAAGCTGCGCACCATCTTTCTTTCTTTGCTACTTAAAAGCTTGACTTAATACTGAAAAGTTTGTTACGTTGATACGAGCGAGTATCGTCTTGTCTTGTGCCAAGCTTCAACACAAATCCAAGGATTGTGTCACTCTTCAAATTCAACAAGATAAGACTGATTTTATTGGTTGTCCTCTTGTATTCTGATTATCCTTGGGTTCTTTTCAATTTTCAAGCAAGTGGTAACCCACACTGAAAAAGATTCAACGCAATTACGCTATATCCACACTGCACTGCTATAATATAGTGTGAACGAGGTACATGAATGCATATTAAGAAAGGAAAACTTCTTTTTATTGAGCAAGACAAAGAAGCGTCGTTCAGTTCATGTATGTGAGCAGTGAGCATATAAGTATTGAAATGGAAAAAAATATCTCTGGAAATAGGGGCTTGGGTTTGACCTTTTTTTCGTGAATGAATATATCAGATGAACTTACTGTTACTTACAACACCCATCTTAAGATTTTACAAAAGTATCTTCTTACTACAATATCCTGAGATGCAACGAGAGAGAGAGAGAGAGAGAGAGAGGACATACGTGTTCCCCATTCAGATTGCTTTGCTAATGTCTTCCTTTTCTCTTCACATCCACATTTCATCAGAGACGAGTCTATTTCTATGGACCTAACTTGACACTCTGTAATTTATCTTGTTATATTTGGAGATAGAATGCTCAAGCAAAAAAAACGTAGATGGATAGAGAAGGAAATAAAAGTAAAGTTGTGTCGATCAGACAACACTCGAGAGAGGTGTTTACTTAAATCCGGTCGAGAATAATACATTTCCTCTGTGGATGTAAAAAAATGCAACTCACTTTTGTTAGCCACAACCCTGAGAACATGAAAATAATCTTTTCCCGATCCTTTTGATTAGTGGAAGTAATATAAAAAAATGTGTCTTCATTTGCAGATGTCTACTTAACCCGTTCATCATCGTCATAGGAACAGAAAGGAAAGAAGAAGAAGGAAGAAAAAAAACGTATCAGATGAAAGAATCCTTGTGAGAATAGAGAAAAGCAAAACTCATGTTCGTCGATAGAGTTCTGATAGCCAACATCATTCTCATTCGAAAAATAATACCATCAGGATTTTTCTTTTGCACTCGTGAATCGTTGTCCTCGAAACTGAAATATATTCCCACTGAAGAGACTAACTGTCATGTCATGTCTGGTTTGGAAAGTGATACGTGGTGGTGGCCAAGACGAGTAATTGACGACGGGGAGCTATCGTACACAAGTTTCCTTGCTGAAGTGTGTGTATAAATTCAACAAAAAAATATGGATCCTGGAACGAGTAATGCTTCAGGAAGTGATGTCCCTCAGGGGACAGAAGCTTCCAGTTCGTCAAATGTCACGACAGGTTCGTGCAGTCGTAACAACTCGTTGAAGTTTACTGGGGCTGTGTCAAGATTCTGCGACTACTTCGTAATATGCGGGCTCGACTACAACTCTGGATTAGAGGTCCTTCCCTCTTACGAAAGTGACGGGAATTGTAAGTACATTTTCATTCTTTCATTGTAGAAATAATACTTTTAGCAATACTATAAAATATTGGTTGCTGCGCACATATATTTCAAGTTTCCTATTCCACATTATAACTGTGCAAAAATATATGCTGTAAAGAAATGTAAAAAATGTGCCACTGACTTTATTGTACCGGTGGACATCTGTGCTCATGTAGACAAATGCCAGAGATCCGTTGTTAATAATTGTTTATTTTGACGTTACCGTAAACTTTACTAACTAGCAGGTCAATGGACAAAGAGAGATTATAGTGGATTATACCAATGGAATTAGATCTAAAGAATTCCTCTGCTGTTTTTATTTATTTAAGCGACAATTAACCATTACACTGATTCCGTCATAATCACAGTTTTCATTCATTCATTGTCAAACTTTTGACAATGACTCTTGCATTATTGCATACGCACGTAAGAGAAGTAAAGTAGACAGGTGTTCAACAATTTTTTGACAAAATAGAAAACGCTATCCACAAGATCGTATTTTATTGCATAGCCCCGTACTTCATTTCAATTCCAAAGCATAACAGTAAGGCACTAATTGTACGTCTTTGATCCTCTAATAACTGCGTGCCTACTGTAAATGACATTCATCAGCAGTGTGTCATAATTGTAAAAGCCTGTAGCAGTTTCACATTTGCAATTAACTAACTGCGTGTATTGTAATGTCACTTATCTTCTCGCGGATCCAAAGCCTTTGTTTCCCCCCAAGAGAATCAACGACAGATGTCTTTCGACTTTTGATTCGAAACCCATGTGACGTATGTCTGTACGTATATACATATACTTTGTAAAGCGTGAACATAGTTAAATTTAAAAACAATATTTTAAAGGTTTTTAACATGTACCCTTCACCATACACTATTCATTCTGTTCACCAGTGTCATGCTTGAAGAAGCAAGTAAGTTGTAAAATATAGTTCGCATTATAGAATCAGCGGAATGGTATTATATACAACAACCTGTCAAATTGCAAGCGAGAGGGAGGGCATGTAAAGAGTCAAGCCAAAAACTTCTTTTTTTGTTGCTCGATCTTGGTGTAAATCCTGATAAAAGTCGGTCTCACAATTATTGAGCGTTACCTATTTCAAACTTGCAACTTTTCAGATAACGTCTAGTCAAATTGTGTCTTTCGCACTGTGTGTGTATCAATTTAATCACATAAGGCGTGAAATCCTTCATTCTCATTTAGTACCACATATTATTCAACATAATTTCATCAAATTCGCACATACAAGAGTCAGATTTCTTTTACTTGAGCATATGTACCATTTAAGATCTTCCTTAATTGGGATAGATACATTCCGCTGCGTTTTTACAACAATGAAGCTTTGTATCTTAAGCTGTTTATGTAGTTGGTAGGAAATAAAATAATTACGTAAATTAAAAACTTAAGTCTGCTTATATTGCCCTGGTACCACTACGTTCTAATCTCTTCCACTCTCCCGTTCAGGGTATTTTCCTATTATTTATGCCTTGCTTCGTACCTTGTACAATCCTCCATGCTCTCAATTGAGCTTGTAGCAAAGTTGCTTTTGAACTTGTTGCCATCAGCCAGCTTCTATTTAGGATCTGTTTTTCAGTCTTGTACCAATTGCAGTAATCGTAATTGATGTGCATGTTCTTTAAAAGCCAACAATTGAAGGCATAAGCTTGTACGAAAGCTGAACCCAAGAACTATTGACATATTTATTTATGAAATTAAATTTGGGCGATGCCAGACTCGTGAAAATATGATATGCAGGTCAGCAGTTTATATTCCACGTACCAATTCCTGGGCAAAAAATTACATCAAAAGTTTAACCTAAGATATACGAAGGGGGCTCGATTGCTTTCGCTCTTGGCTTCGGTGAAATTGAGTTGCGTCAGTTGACTTGACAAAATGAACATATTCATATCATCTTTGTATTGTAAATTGTTGATAGTTGTAAAGTTACTTGAGCGAGCAAGTGTTTGCCTTACTGACTCCTCAATTTAAGCCGTGAAGATGATGTGCGTGACATTCTCTGTTTTCTTTGTGGGGACAGTGGGGAGCAAAGCAAAACCTACAACAGAATTTACGTTTTCTCCACGTAGCAAAAGTTATCTTTTAGCAAACAACAAAAGAGTATGAAACCCAATTTTTTGTTTCCCAGTCCATATTTTTTTGCTAACGCGATCGTGCCGTTTTCCTTTTCCTTTTCTTGCAGACAGCAGGATTCTCAGGATATCCTTGTACATGGTAATCTGTTGCAATTTGTTATGGTCACGGAATGGGACAAATTTTTGATGCATGATGGCTAATTTGTAATTTCACTTTGACATATATTTTTTTTTGCAAGTAGAGAAAATGACAGCTGCTGCTGTGATATAGTTTGATACAAAACTATTACAACAGTTTACTCACCGTCATCACTCACAATTCGATGTTTTTGTTAAATGGGAACTTGGATGATTGTACATAGAGTGTGGACTTTGGAAAAAATCTACGGCCCGCCTGCGCCTGTGCCTGCCAAACATTTACGGCCTGCCTGCGCCTGCCTGTAGAAATATTAAAAAATTTCTAGCCTGCGCCTGCAGATAACCGCGGGTACCCGCAGGCTAACAAATGAAATTAAAAATGCTTCAAATTCAAAGTTGATCAGCAGATTTTTCAATTCAACAATACAATATACAAATGTACATGTTACAATCCGATTCTCATAAATATGTAGCACTTCAATTCGGGCTCCCGAACGTTACTTTCACATATTCTTGTGATGAATTGTCAAGTCTGAAGGTAAAATGAATTAGAGAAATGACAAATAGCATACACGTAACATGCAAAATTAGGAGAGCATTTGCATAAGTCCGCGTATGCATGAGAAAAATTTCGGTTTTCACTTTTCTCATTCAGTTTAGTGTCTGCAATACAATGTGCAATGGTCGGATTGTGTATAAAAAAGCTGGCAGGTAAAAGCAGGCGCCTGCCGTTTAAAATTTACTCAGCCTGCCCGTGCCTGCGCCTGTAGGCCTGAAAAATTTTCTAGCCCGCCTGCTAGCAGGCGCAGGCAAAAGCAGGCGGGCTACAGGCTACAGGCCTGGCAGGTAAAAAGTCCACACTCTAGCTGTAGCGGTGTATGTCGCAGTTCGCAGCACATGGTCATCTGTCCAGAGAACCAAGTTGTTGCATAATGCCCTTAACAAATGTAAACAAATGAAAAAAGCGGTGAAACAAACAAAGGTACTTTTTAATCCTAAGCAAGTTCACCTTGCTCACTCTCAAAATATGAAATATACATAAACACAGCAGAGCAGCCACAATTTGTGCAGCTTTCCACTTTCTGGATTAATCGTTTTATGACGACTGACATTTAACATTTGACATTCAACATTATCCCTGTTTGATTTAAATTAGTTAATAATAAGCTGGATAAGACAATTGACCATTTAAGTGAAGTAAGTTCTATTGAGTTCTCCTCGTCTCCACGTAAACCTGGATGAATGAACGATTTAAACTTTAGAAAAATGTTGTTAATTGTCAATGGTTGACACTACTTGCACTAATGACTAACAACTAATGCCGTACTGAATGATTCTTTTACTGCAATTTCAGGCAAAAAATGGAGCTTCGAAGTGGGAGAAGAATATGCAAAGGAGAAGGCGGAAGCTCGACTTCGCCTAATCAGCTGAGTACTGGAACTGATGACAGGAATCCGATGATGAATTCAGTAGTAAGCAACCAGCAACTTCAACCTCTACAAAGTTTTTAGTTAAAAATTGACATTGGAATGTTTGGTCATCGTCATTTTTAGACTAAATAATTCATGATTTGCTGTTAGTGTGGTATTAAATTTTCAATCCAATATCAAAGTATTTGTTTTTGTTTGCAGGTCCTTGCAAATCTATTTGCATTTTGTGACATGTCAGAGTTGTTGGAGTATCGTCTAGTTTGCAGAGAGTGGCACTCCTCCTCCTTGGCCCGGATTCGGAATGAGATGGTTGTGAAAATCACGAATAATGGCGCAAAGTTGAATTGGGCCAATGTCCACAAAGAATTTAACGTCGTAGGTGCTCCATTCAGGTGCTTTCGTCTTCACAACATGGAATGGATGAATCCACCTCATTCGT
>JAQFZW010002563.1:0-16609 GCA_034687055.1 Heteromurus nitidus | reverse complement strand
ACGATATACGTGGATTTCCCTTTATTTTCTCCGTTTTCTTTCGAAATCTTTAATTTTTTCGCTCAAGTGGCACCCCCTCGTATGGTGGCACCCGGTGCGGCCCGCACCCCCCGCACTCCCCTAAATACGCTACTGCGTGTGGGTCATGATGCACATCGGGATGTTGCGGTAACGTCGGCTAGAGTCAGATCTTGAACCACCGCCAGCTCCTAATAAATTATGATTAATGAAATTGTGAATAAATATGATGATGAATTAAAAAATAGCTCAAATTTTAAAAAAATGAAAATCTTACGCAAATAATTTCTTGGATTCAGGTTCAAATCCGTCACCTTAAAAAAGGAATTCAGTGCACAAATTAAAGTATAAAATTCTTATGTGTCTCAAGGGAAATTGATGACAATTAATTTTACTTAGATTTAAAAGTTTAACTCACAATTGCATAAGTCATCCCAGCGAATGCCAGGAAAAGGATGGAGAAAAATACGAGATTTCTGGAGAGAGCCATCTTCCACGGTGTGAGACACAGTTTACTTAAAGGTTAAAAATTGACGGGGAAAGATGAGATAACTTTTGTCTCAAGTTAGGTAAATGTTTCCTTGTCAATGACTTGAATTCGAATAATTCCTTTCTAATAGTGTATCTCCCTTTTGCTCTCGTTCTAAACCGGATTTGATCCATTATTTTATTAATAAGCATTTTTAGAGGAAATCATTTGTGGCTTACACTTACACATTTAGACTTTAGAGTCAAAGTCAGTTAGAGTATGTCTTTTTGAAGAAAAATAAGCCTCACATACTGATACACATACTCTATTTAGTTCGTGTACTATTTCTACGCAAAGGAAACCGAAACCAAAATCCTTTTCCTCCGCAAAACTAACACAATATTGAATATATAAGTATAAGTATACATATATGTAAGTATATAAAATACTCGAGCATTTTTTCAATTTATAAAATCCTAATTAAAGTTGGACGGTATAATTACCAATATACTTTCTGATGGGCAATGGCCAACGACGACAATATCCCAACGAATATTTATTTATTAAACCAATTTCCTGCTTTTTTGTATCCTTTTACTTGTTTTGCTATGCTCTCAATCAAAATGAATATATTTTTTCCGAAAGCCATGCAAAAACATTTATTTTTCTAAGGCATGACATAAATTGTTGACAAACCTGCTATTTAACCACGAGCCAAAAGATTGTTATTATATTCGAACAATAAGAGGGCTTATGTTAGGTAATCTTGGGGAATTACTATTATTTAAAAACTATAGTCATTGTGCATTTAAATTAAGTAATGCCATAAAACTTCTAAAACAGTTTGCATTTGTATCATTTTATACTGCTGTACAAATTGGGTGAATTCATGAGTAATTTAGTCGCTTAGTATTATCACAGCTATTATTGGAACCACAAATTTATCCTGTTTTGTGGAACTGGCTCAATTATGTGACGTTATCGTGGTTGAGTTGAGTTCATTTATTTATTTTTTGCTAAACATTAAATGATGATTACGTTTGGTTTGGATTTGAACACGTTAATTTACGTGCTTTGGGAATTTTTTTCCTGAAGTCGTCAGCATTTTTGAGGATTTACGGTTTATATATAATACGTGTTATTACAATGCTACATTTAATCATGGCATTATATCATGGATGACCAACAAATTGATAAAGTTTGATTAGTAATCAAATAATCATGCAACGAGAGAACGAATCACCCAGAATCATTTACCAAACTTCAATTTTCAATTTGAGCTGAACGCAAAATTTGAATGCTTCCAGTATAATCTATCAAAATCAAATTTGAAATCAATAAAATCCATCAAAAATAAATTGAAAGGGATGGCATCATTTTTCTTCTGAATTTTCGATTTATATGATGTATGGTTGCAACTACTCAAGTCAAGAAAGTTTAACCTGCGGCGCAGAACACACCAGTTACACACACACAAGAGATAACGACTGGAAAAGTATTCAAGGGAAAATGCCACTTGTCGCCGCAAACTCATCCTTGACAGCTCGTGCCTTCCACCTATTTTCCCGAAGTTATGGGAAAATCCCTCCGCTTTGCGTGGACATTCGGATGGATCCCTCCACAAACAAGCTTTCTTTATATTTGGTTCCCTTCTCGAGCCCAACTACATTTCTTTGGCTGTTTCTAAACATTATCTTCATCCTCTTCACCACATCCTCTTGTCTCTTCGTCCAACTAAACCTCTTTTACTTCGGAAAGCACACCGAATGGGGCATCCTTCATAATGCTATCGCAATCCTCATGCTTTTCGGAGAACTGTTCAAATCAGGCTTCATGATTTCAATTCTACTCTATCCCGAGTTTATCCTCAGTTTCAACTCGCTCCTTTCCCAAAATATTTTCAAAGACAATAAGAATGCTCCGTCAGGGTTTGATTTGACTGGACTCATCCTCCTGTTCTGGATAACCTTCACAATATCGAGTGTCACTCCGATGCCACTAGTCCTCTGGTTGACAGACATGGAAATGTTCCATATTCCAATCAACTTTCTGATTGGATCCTCACTATTTTATTACTCACTCCCAAAAATTGCTCTCATTTGGATTCTCATCATTTCCCTAAATTCTTTCGGAGTTTATATTTTCATGAGGTTCGTCTTTTTATTTTTGGCAGTGTTTTTCACATACTTCAGTAAAGTTCATAAGCATCTCAAAGGTTTCCTTGTGGTTTGCGGTGATACTCCAAATCACATTGATTTCCTCCAGTACACGAGGCTCCGACTTTTGCTCATTGTCGCGAGCGACTTTTTTGGAGAGACGATCCGGATATCGGTGGCAGCCACCCAGCTTTTGGTCATTAGTTTAGCTTGGCTCGCCATCAATTGTGCAGATTTAATCCCTCTTTTTGTTGAGGTGGGAGTCGTGGCAGCGGCAATGGGTGGGTGTGGTAGTTACGTTCTTCTATTGAGGAAGGCGGCAATGATCAGTGTGTCAAGTGGTGAAATTCTGAGAGTCAAAAGGCAGAAATGTGTTTCTCTTAAAAGATTTGTGATTTGGAGGGGAAAGTGTTCAGATAAAAAGTGGAGAGCTCAGCAGGAAATCCTACTGAGCTGTGGAAAATTCTTTAAATTGAGGGGAGACACTGTGGTCAATTATTTATTTGTTTTGACAACAAATGTGGCAAATGCTGTTGTTCTCGTAAAACCTTGATTTATTTCATGTAAAAAAATGCCATTTGAATGAATATGAATACATAAGTGTAAACTTTATTTCAATTTAATGGTTTTAATTCAATTTGAATAACTAATTTAATAATATTGAATTTAGTTTAAAAGCATTATTTTATATTACGAAAACGTACAAACAATCGAATATCATACACATATCGAGTTGCTGTGAACTCCAATCGTTGTTGCTAACTGCTTTCATCGGGACGACGTTATCAAAGGCAGAACTTTTTTGTGTTCAACAGTTCTGTCGTTGTATTAAATTTAAAAATCCCTTTATTTTTTCTACTCAATTTTTGCATTGGTCAATATATATGACGCCAAATGAAGTGGAAATTGATTAGTTCTTATTAATCATAAAAAAACCTTTCTAAACATCCTGCTTCCAACAAAATATATATGTTCATTCATGGCCCATGGAAAGTTTGCTTGCTTAATTCGTATTGTTTGTACTTTTTATGAACAATGCACAATGGATCATTAAAACTGACGGAAATTTTCCAAATAAAAATCAAGATAACTTTCTATAACCAATCCAATTCATGTAAGCATACTCTGCTCAAAAATTCTTATAAGCGAATTCATACTCGTCCCTCGATATTTTTATAAAAATTACAAATTCTGAGTCTTCCCAAGTTTTTTTTGATTTCTTTGCACTCTTCAACTATAAAATCATGAAGATCGCGTCCATTTTCGTCTTGGTTGCTTTGCTCTTTTCAATAATTTTCGAAGCGGAAGGAGCTACATCATCTTTCGAGGAAACGAGCCGTTTACGACGATCCAACTCTGGTGGAAAACGTGATACGAAGAAGAGCTGCTCTTGTAATTTCCTCCGAATTCCGGTGTGCGGGACAGATGGGAAGTCGTATTTGAATGCCTGCAAATTAAATTGCGCTTCGAAAAGGAGTGGAGGACGTAAGTCATTCGACACAATGTAAAATTTTCATTCTTGGAGAAAATGTGTTTAATTCGTGTTAATTTTACCACAAAACAGATATCAAGATTAAGCATAAGGGAACCTGCAAAAAGTCAAGATGAAGAGGAACATCGCTGGAATAATATTTGATGCAAGAGAGAAATCTTTCCGCTGAAAAGAAAAATATACTTCTTAATAAAAATTTGTTCATTTTTATATTGCTAAATTCCATATTCATATTCAATTTTAAATATTGCTTTCCATCAAACTGCAATAATGTACGTATGAAATTTGTCAAATTCTATTTTGAATAAATAAAACTGGTTCCACTTTGTATTTACGCATTCATTCGTTGGAAATAAATCCAATGATTCTTGACAATACCTATATAGAATTATGAAGACAATCAAGAGTCATGCAATTACATAGTATTTCTCACTTTCAAGATGGACAACATATTTAGGAGGTGAAAGGTCGCTTACCGAAGAAGGTAGAATAAATTTGCATTATTCGGAGAATTTTTTTTTGCACAATGGATAATTATAAGAACAAATAAGATCGTAAAATTTTTGGACAATGCAAGCTTTCTAAAAGTTTAGTCCTCCTTTTCATAATAATTCTATAAATAAGCAAGTCGACTTTCATTTTAAAATCATTCATTTTCTTGTTGCAACTATCAACCATTCTCGCAGCAGACTTGTGTCAATTTGTCAGAGAGGGCCTATATTTCACCATTCAAAAACCATGAAAGTTTCGCTGTTCACATTCGTTGTGATTCTCTTACTGACATTTTCAATAACGCCATCGGCAAACTCGGTCTCTCCTGGGAAGAACAGAAATCTTTGCGTTTGTAATAAGATTCTTATGTTAGTTTGTGGATCTGATGGGAAAACGTACGCGAATCCATGTCTCCTCGGTTGTGAAGCTAGACGAAAACGAAAAAGTATTTTTTCAGTTACAATTAACTTAAAATAGTTTGAAATATAATAATTTCATTTGAACATTTAAAATGGTTTAATGTCATGAGCTGGAATTTATATCGGAACAGAAATCAAGGTTGACCATCCTGGACGTTGCAAATAGAGGTCTGGATAGAGTGATTGTTGTAACCAACGACCAGTGTGGATCCCATAAAAATGATTCCATGGGTCGAGGAAACAAAAAATTTAGAATTTTAAAAATTGCTGTTTTTATCAAATAAAAAATTGTTGAGTTGTGAAATGAGGAATAAATCAATCTAAAATTCTGCAAATCTCTAAAATAGTTTTACAATTGATTACTTAGCCTTAAATTCACATATCGTCTATTATATGCATATTCGCCCTAATTGCATTTTCAGCTTGGGACATACGACCCCTAATCGCAAAAGGCGTCTTCCAACTCGTACCAAAAATACATTTACCGCGTATTACAATTAAGGTATATGACGCGAAACAGCGACCGCGATTAGGAGCCTTATGCCCTATGACCAAAATGCAGTTAGGGCGAAAATGCATAACATGGGCGATGTCTCTCACCTGTGATCAGCATAGATTTAAAAATTTACACTTGTACAATCCCATAATAGGCCTCCTTCCATCAGAAAATCAATTAGAAATGTACAAAGACATTTCTTCGTTCTGACATTTCCAGGGCCAGAATTGGCTTAAAGAAATTTCAAAAAAATGAAACGGAAGTCCTGCCATTGGCCATCATCCCGATTTGGAGAAATGTTGAAGCTAACGGATTGTTCAAAGCGTAAAAAAGCGTCTAACAAAAATGCGATGTGAGAAATGAGAATGACTTCTTTCATTTCAGACTGCAACCGCAGTTGCAACGAACTTCATTATCTCATTCTCAGTTCCTCCGCGGTTTGGTTTCAAGAATAATCCCGTGCATATTTTTCACTTGAAATGATAACGATAAAAGTTTGGACAATAACTGTGCTGGACGACGAATTTGCTGGGAAATATTGTTTGGCATATGATATATGTAAGACATCATTAGCGAATTGAGCGCACAATATGCAATTAATAGGACGACACAATGCAAAACATTTTTCTATTTTTGTCAGCCAAAATATTCGGGGAAGTCATAAAAGCTTTTTCCAAAAACAAAGTCAAGCTCCTCACATCGCATTAATATTGTCAATTTATTTAAACCTTATTAATACATATTCCTTGCAAATTCAAATCAAATTCTTTACAGGAGTTGCTTTTTATTTTCCTTTCGTTCCATGAAATTTGGATGAAATTGAAGCTACATGCTCACCAAGTCATGGCGTTAGAATTGACAAAGTTTTAGAATCGTTGCCAAATATTTATTTCCCTTAAATTATATCTACAAAACTAATGTCACAAAGCAAGCTTGCTGCATAAGATGTAATTTTTCTCAATAGCATAAAATATATATTGATCTTTCCTAAGCTAATTGGAATTAAGGTTTTTCAACAAAATAATTGCTTCTTTTGTTGACACAACTATTAAGTGATTATCTAAAGCCCAATATTGTCAAAAACATAATTCACTTAACTTTATTAACAAAAACACCAAATAAATGTTCTCATTGTAACGCGGTAGCCACAAACGCAGCAACAATGACTCAACGAACAAAACATTGGATTCATAAAATGGGCGGTACTAACCTTACTTCGGAAACAAATATTGGGAATCACCGCGATGCGCCAAAGTCCACACACTTTCTCCACTTCCTATTCCAATTGGCTGGTCATTGTTGCATTCTGCCATTCACATTTCATTTCAACAAAACCACGGGAACTTATCGCATTTCAGAGTCAAGATTTCGAAAAGTTAGGGTTTTTGGCTCATGTAAAGCAAAATTTATTTTCAACTCCAAATTTAGTAATTGGTCTTTTTCTAAATTCTAGGCTCTATGTGCATTTTTCTATGTCACTAATCTCCTCCTCAGTTTTCACCGCATTATTTCATTTTACTCTCACAATGGGTTCCACTCCAACCTCGACTACTTCACGATACTATTCAGAGTAGGAAATTTCGTATTTATTGCTACCATGACGGAATGTGTTTTTCGGAGAAAGCACTTGTTTGAAGCGATAACCAATCGGATACACACACCAGAAGGCAGATTGAACGAAAAGTACAATTTTAAGGTGAAACTTTTATTAAATACAACTCACTCAAAATATTCCATTCGACAATTAATTTTAATTGCAAGCCATAACTATTTTGAATGAATGAAGATGAAAGTGATCATTTCTGGATTGGCCGTCGCATATCTCGGAATCTCAGGAGTTAATACTTTGACCTTGCTTCCAGGGCTTAATCCCAATTCCGGACCAAAATTAAATACATGGGAAGCATTGGTTAGCCACGGAAAAGCTACGCTGTACATTTCTACGTTGGGGTTTCCGTTTCTGGAAAATTCAAGCAGCCTTCAAATTCTGTTCGCAATTTTGGGATTTGCCATCAGTATCTCACGATGGATGTTTCTGTACTTTGTCGATTCTCTAATTCTCATAATCATCCTTACTTTGCGTGCCTCAGTGAAGCAATTTGTATCAAAATTGTCAGCCTGGAGTAATCTCAATTCCATAGTTTTGCAGGAATACGAGCATCTCAAGTTGTTGAGTGTTGAGATAAATGCGACAATGGGCATGGTAATTTTAACATATTTCGTAACGATTGCCGCTTATTTTTCGATAACCTTGCAGGGAGCACTTGACACGAGTGACGTGCAGGATGTGATCGTTATTACGTTACTTCTGTCCAGTGTATCAATTTGGTTGGTTTTGGCTGCAAGTATTTGCGTTCATGTTCGTTCAAAATAATATATTATTTGTTTCAACACTTATTTATAATTGATCACTCCAAAGAGTCAATTAGATTTAATCACAAAAAAATTGTCAATTTAGATGAATCACTTCAAAACATGGATTAGGCAAGTGGCATTAAATGATGCTAGCAATAATATGAGAAACAACTTGATTTATCAAGTTGTCATCTCTGAGCTTGATGATTTTCCTGTAGCAATTGATGCTAACAATTGGTTTAAAATTAATTTCGATTTTGTTGGAAAAGTAAATTGAATTAATTGTACTTATTATCCTCGTTATTTTTAAGACAAGACGGATTGGCCAATAATATTGTGTTTATTTCTACTATTTCAGACCGTTATGGGAATTCTAACATACTTCATTATCTCACTTCAGTTGCGTGACCCTTTGAGCGTATCAAATGTAGGAACAAATGTGGATTAACTTGACCTTCTACAGATGATTGTTGCCGTGATCACTCTCACGAATTATTTTTTATTGGAACTCCCTAATAAGTTGAGCGGAAAATTTTAATAATACTAAATCAAATATTTGCAACTTATTTCACTTATTGTAATTATTTCAAAGTGGACGACAAGTCCAATAAATACACCAATATTCCATAAGCCAGACACATTCAAACTCCATGCAGCAATGGGGATAATCAATAACGACATTGTTAGAAAAATGTCAAAAAGAGTCAATGGAAATCCCTTTGTGAAACACAAGCCACCAACTCACTTTCTCCAATTCTTCCTTCAGCTGGCTGGCCATGCCTGCATCCTCCCTTTCACCTTTAATTTCAACGCGGCCACGAGTATTTACACCATTTCCGAATCCAGATTCCGAAAAGTCAGGTTTCATTCAGTTTTTTAGTAGAATTCACTTAGTCCTGTTTGCAAAATTCTGATCTCATTGGCAATGTTTATATGTTTTATTAGATACTATGTGGAATCTTTTACGCCACAAATTTGTTCCAAAGTAGCCGTCACGTTGTATTTTATTTTCACCATGGGTTCAAGGAGAACTTTGACTACTTCACAATGCTATTCAGAGTGACAAATATTTCATGTGTTGTCTGTCTGATGGAGTGTGCCTTCCGTCGAAAGCAATTTTTCGAAGCAATTATTAACAGACTACATGCGAATGAGATGACATTGTGTGAAAAATATCACTTAAAAGTTAGAAAAATATATTTTTAACCCATTTCAAATTTATATTCTAAAAATGTGGCTAAAATTAGAATTGATTTAATTTAGATGAAACTGCTTATTTCGGGATGGATCCTGGCGTATCTTGTAATCGCATCTGTAAATTCAATAACCTGGCTTCCGGAAATCCGTAACCATTCGGAGCTAAATGTGTGGGAGGCTTTGGCTAGCCACGGGAAAGCTTCACTTCATATTTCAAACGAGGACAAATTGTTTCCGGAAAATTTCTGCTTTCAGATTGTGTTTGCTTTTTTGGGCTTTTTAAAGCAATTCACACGTTGGATATTTAATTATTTCCTTGACTTACTAATTCTAACAAGCATCCTTGCTTTACGCTCATCGGTGAAACAATTTGTATCCAAGTTGCCCACTTGGAATAACCTCAGTTTCCAAGTTTTGCAGGAATATGAGCAACTCAAGTTATTAAGCGCTGAGATCAATTCCGCCTTTGGAATGGTATTTCTCGCGTATTTCGTAACTGTGGCGGCCTACTTTTCGATATCGTTGCAAGGGGCGCTTGTCGTTAGGGATGTCCCGGATGTGATCGTGATGATATTACTCATTTGCAGTGTATCAACTTGGTTGATTTCAGCAGCAAGTGTTTGCGTTTATGTAAATAATCAATGAAAATATTGATATAGAATTTTTGAAGGCAAAATGCGAACCGCCAATTAATTATTAAATATTTTTTTAAAATTTAGATGGACGACTTCAAAACATGGGTTAGAAGAGTGGCTTACAATGACATGTGCAACGGGAACGAAAAATTGATTTATCAAATAGTGCTTCATGAGCTTGACGACTACCCTGTTGCAATTGATGCTAAGAGGCTGTTCAAAGTGAATTTCGATTTTGTTGGAAAGGTATACTTTTACAAACATTTGACATATAGCAAATGTTTGTACATATCAAAAATGGCCAAAATATAAAAAAAAGCATTACAAATTGTCTCTCCATCTCCGTTTCAGACTGTCATGGGAATTATGACTTACTTCATCATCTCGCTACAGTTGCGCGACCCGTCCAAAACATCAAACGAGGACGTGGATGGTTACTGACTTTCTTTCAGTATTCTTAAAATGAAAGTCAAAAACAATATGTTAATGTATTACTTAGCTGTGGTATGGTCGTCTCGTAATCACTTTATTGTAAATTATTTGTTTTGTGTCCACTTAAATAAATTTTTACGCATTGATACATCGAGCAAATTACAACGAGCAACAGTAGACTGCCCTTTTGTCCATCGCCAGCTAGATAGTCGACCGCGTTTCTATTATTGACGTTAATGGATTGCTGAAGGAGAAAATCGATTTTGTCCGCTTGGCAGTTGTTTGCATTATAAACTAAATATTATCCTTAATAGATTTCACAGAGCGAGAAATTATATGTTTTTTTTTCAATTCATACTAATGGAATGTATAGCATATATCTCATTATCTCGCTTCAGTTCCTTTGTTTTTTTTTCTTGAGTAGCGTGCATACTTACTTTTTGCAAAGTAATAATAATTCATGTTTTGACACGAAAAGGTGCATGACTAATCGGATGATCGTGTGACTTTCCTTGTTCTCCACTTAATTGCTTGCCTAACGTAACTTTTACTACGGTTAAATAAATTTGCTTAGAGTAACGCTCCACACCAACAGAATTAGTGACCATGGCCCAACCAACAAAACTTTGGTTCGATAAAACTCAAATTTCCTCCTTGACTTCGGAAACAAATATTGAAAAACCTAAGCAGCCTAAACCTACGCACTTTCTCCACTTTCTCCTTAAACTGGTATCATATGCCTGCATTCTCCCGTTCACACTTCATTTCAACACGGCCACGGGAACTTATCATATTTCAGAGTCAAAACTTCGAAAAGTTTAGTTTACTTACGACAAAAATAATTTTTTGTTTGATTGACCATATATGACGTTATAGTATTTATATGCGTTTTGTTTAAATTGCAGGGGTTGTGTGTACTCTTCTACGCTTCAAATATCTTCGTCAGTTTTCGTCATATTGTTACATTTTACCTTCATCACGGGTTCACGTCTAACCTTGACTACTTCTCGATACTCTACCGAGTATCAAATTTTCTCTGCTGTGTCGCCCTGACGGAATGTGTTTTTCGGAGAAAGCAAATGTTTGAAGTTATAATCAACCGGATATACTTACCGGAACGAGAATTGGACAAAAAATACAATTTTAAGGTTGAACTCCGACTAATAATAATATATTGAAAGTATCTAATGCTAGACTTAAACAAAAATATTATTAAATTTAGATGAAAGTCTTGATTTCTGGGTTGGTTGTGTTATATCTCGCAATCTCAACTATTAATACCCTAGCCTGGCTTCCAGGAGTCCCGAAATCCGGTCCAGAATCAAATTCGTGGGACACATTAGTGAGCAGCGGGAGGGTCTTGCTTTCCATTCCGACGGATTGGAGTTTCTTCGACAATTCAATCGGCTTTCAAATTCTATTTGGAATTTTGGGATTCGCAATGCCTTTCTCGCGATGGATATGCCTTTACGCTATCGATTCACTAATTATGATGATGATCCTCACTTTGCGTGCTTCAGCCAAAAAATTTACATCAAAGTTAGCATCTTGGAGCAATCTCAATTTTGAAGTTTTGCAAGAATACGAACACCTCAAACTGTTGAGCTCTGAGATAAATTCAACAATTGGCATGTTACTGCTCGCATACTTCGTATCGGTTGCCTCCTACTTTTCGATAACTTTGCAGGGGACACTGAATGCGAACGATGTTCAGGATGTCATCTTTATTACATTACTTTTGTCAAGTGTATCAACTTGGTTGGTTTTGGCTGCAAGTATTTGCGTTCATGTTCGTTCAAGATAAAATTGCTTGTTTCAATAAGCCCTTGAGCATTGAAGAGGATTGGATTATTAAGAATTAATTAGAATTCTTTAAATTTAGATGGACCAGTTCAAAACATGGATTAGACAAGTGGCATTGAATGATGCTAGCAACAATATGAGAAATAATTTGATTTATCAAGTTGTGATTTCTGAACTTGACGATTTCCCTGTCGCAATTCATGCTAACAATGTGTTCAAAGTTAATTTCGATTTTGTTGGAAGTGTAAATTGAATTATAATATTGTTAAATGATTAATCGAATCGATGGATTTTTATATAGATAAGTGTGCAAATTAATGTGTCTCTTTCCACTTTTCAGACTGTTATGGGAATCATAACATTCTTCATTATCTCACTCCAGCTGCGTGACCCTTCCAAAGTATCAAATGTGGAAACACGTGTGGACTGAATGAATAAGGTTCTACGTGCGGTTCTTCCCCACCGCTGTAAATAGATTCTTGAGTGTTGTTAATTTTGAAAATTTTGCTATATGCAGTTGCTGCTTATCTGAAATTTAAAATTAGTTTTGAAAAACAAATCTCTATTCAAAAATTTAACATTCATTTTGCCAATAAATTCCTGTGAGGAAACCATTTAAGCACAATGCAAACGCCAACCATAACCATTTGATAATCAACTATATTGCTTTCATATACCTTCTAGTCTCCACACGAGAACACTTCGTTTGACTTTTGCATCCATAAACTACATCTAATGTATGTGTTGTAAAATGTCATTCTCACGGCTTAACCGTCACAATTTTGCATTCCACAACAAATTGTACCACCTCTCGTTGCTTCTAATTAGAATTATGATATACTATATACTTACGAATAGTTATGGGTTTAAAAAATTGACATCATAGTGATAGATATATCTAGTGATGGTAGTGTTCCAACTTGAAACGTTTTGGAACGTTACGTTCCAGATCTGTTCCAGTTTTCTAATGGAACAAATGAGTTTGGAACAGAACGACATTTGGAACGTTCCAGTGTTGGAACGTTTAACAAAACAAAATTCGGCATCTGTAACATGTTCCCAATTGTTCCAAAGTGTTAACAAAGTTATAGAAAATATTTCCATTAAAACACTTAATTCTGCAGATTTAGATTCTCCTTGTATTCCGTCATGTATAAACTGGAATATTACAGAATCTTATTACAGAAGGGTGGAAATTCCCGGAAAATTTCAACTCATGTTTACAAATATCTAATTAAAATTTCCTTTCCAGCGTCTGAAATTGGAACATGTTCTAACTGTTCGTAGAACGTATTCGTTGTGAAATGGAACATAAACGGAACGTCCGATTCAGGAGCGCTTCATGGTTCATTTTTTCCACATGAATGTTGCTTAGATTATCCAAAATTTCAGAGGCAGCATCTGGACCAACGTTTGCATCCATGACCTCGTTACCAGTTAGCCTTCTACATTAACAGTAAAAATTGCAATTTTAGTAAATTCTCAATGTATTAAAAGTTTAGAATTAAAAGTTAAAACGGGCAATTAAATTTGGAAAAATTATTTCATGCATGTTAACAAGGTCGATACATCACTTACTGAAAAACTTATTGACACTTCATTTACATTGAAATATTTTTTTATTACGACATGCAAAACATATGATTAGCACGATTGATACTCGTCTGGCAATCTGAAGGTGTAACACAACCAGTAAAATTATTTGGTAGTTCAACTTGATTGGTGTTTAAAGGAATTTGTGGTTGGTGAATTTCAAAGATAAAATAGCTACAGAATTATATTTCGGTGAAATAAGCTAAATTCTACAGTTCTAGTGAGAATAATACCGGTTTGTTGATAGACATATATTGACGTGGGCGGCTACATTTAACCAACAATGGATTTGGTGAATTCAAGACTTCATTAACTTACTAAGTAACGTACAGTCTAATGTGTATAATATGAGAAGTCAATATGTACATATCGTGCCACCAAAGTAAGATGAGATATTATCCAAAGCACTAGGGTGTCGTCAAATATTTGTGCTCCATATTTCCCCTCAAAACTTCTAGTGCGTCGGGGCTGTCGGTGATGCCGTGGTAGTGAGAAGCATGTGGACATTGACGTCGAGCAAATGTACAAAAATATGAAGCAGTTTTGGGGAGAACCTAACGTAAGTTGAAAGGTGCAAAAAGAAATGTTGTTTGCGTTCGGAGTTCGGAATACGAATTCGGAATCATCTTTATTAATATATTCACACCAAATCATAACATCATTGTTACATATGGGTGAACTGAAATATATCCTAATAAGGTAATGAGGGCAGAACTCGGAGGTTCTGGAAGAAACGAGAGGTTGCATCATTTAAGGTGACACAAAAATACCTAGAAAGTGTGTACCTATATGCACGTGTGTCTAACGTCTGGCTATGGAACAAAAGGAAAAGGTAGCGAGAAGTCGAGTGACTTTGAGCTCCTGAAAATAGACTTCACATATACATGTTAAAAGAGAAGATAGATGGTAACTCATCTTCCTTCTGCACTTTTCCTTTGCCTCAGCCTCCTACTTTTGAAATTCCTTTTTAAAAACCAAAACTATATTGGTGATAGCGTGTATATTCATGTAGAATATACACGCCGGAGCTGGACTTGTATGCTCTCGAAGCTTACAAGTCTTGGGAAGCTTTGTTTATGAGTCACGAACACGTAGCATGCTAAGAGGACCATCTGAGGTGCCTCAGTATGCTTCGGACTCTGGTTCTTACAGTAATAAAATTCCTAAAACACTGAAAGCATTTACCATGCCTTCCAAGTTTCTCAGTCGGAGCACCTGGGAATTAACCGAGTGCTTACAAACCGCCTTGGGATTCCACCCAGTGATTGCGAAGCGTTTTCGGTACTGCTTCACCAACACTGTGAATGGAGTCAACGCGCTTATAATAAGCGCTGGTTGCCTCCAAAGAAAAACAAAACACCAGAACAGCATAAGTGCAGTGTTTAGTTTTCCAATTCTTAAATGCTCCATTAAGGATGCTCTTTGTTAAAAAACAAATTTGTTTCTCCCGTGACCCATTATTGGGGTACTTGTGGTGCACAGGCAGAGTTACTGGTGATCCTGCGGATAACTGAAGACAGCTACGCGTTCTATTACTTTTGTAGTTATACGAAGGTAAATAAAACAACACGTGTAGTGTGTCGTTCTGATGAGGCACAAATGGTTAAAATGTGGAAAAAGTTATGTGTGTGAGTTATCCCGAACCAAATGTGTTTTGGTTCGGGATAAGTTCAGGAAACTTTTTGCTGAACTTTCATCCATTTCCTTAATATAAGTACAATGTCCGAAACAACTGCACCCTTTTTCAACTCTTTAGCATTAAGAGATTGCTGGAGCACGGAGTGTATTTGGAGAATTCTTTCAATGTGAGTGTAAAAGAGACAAATAATGGGTTGAAAATTATTAGGACTCAGTGCCAGGAGTGTGTACAAAACATAAATTGTTTTGGATATCAGCTGCGTGGACCAAAACGCAGTAAGTTGGAGCGGCTAACTTTAGCAAAAAGAAATATCGAAGAAGTGGAGGGAGTAGTCGATGGCGGAGGCAGAGTTTTGAGGAGGAGATTAGTGTGAAAAAGTGGTAAGTAGAAAATATTAAATTATAATCATTATTTTTACTTTATAAAATATTTCTGTTTAATACATTTTTGAATATTTTTGAACTATTTTTGTTATTGGGTAGACTCAAAAATCAATTGCTGGACTTTTACTGGATGTATCAAGTCAACTAGTAATATTTTTTATTTAATTATATTTATATATCAACTCAAATATATTTTTGGATGTTTAAATGCTAAGAATATATTCCAAATATATTTTTTATTTTTTATTTTTAATATGCTCAGAATATATTCCAAATATTTATTTGCTTCTTTACCGCAGACTCTTGTGCTATAGCGGTCTTTGCTCTGTATTAGCCACTAAGGTTCCACAGAGATCGACATATAGTCAACAGGTCCATATCGTACTATACTACTACTTAACTATGGCCCGAGAGCCGCGACACCCAGGGATAGATAATTCTCCATTTTTAATTCGGTAGGAGCACACCGTCCCGTTTCTTGGTTAGAGGCCAGGAGTACACCTCTTAATTTTATTTTTTAATATGCTCAGGATAAATTTGAAATTTGAATCCGACCCGATTTTATAACGGTTTTTGGAAAAGCTCAAAATTACTTCAAAATTTGGTGGAGTATTTTGGCCATAACTTCAAAACTGCAACTTGAATCCAAAATCTAACGCCGGATTCGAGTTCTACGACCCAAAATACGAGTAGGATTTTAATATTAGTCAGATATTCCAACATTTGAATTTTTATGCAAAGTTATCAGACCGGGTTTTACAGTAAATTGGCATGGGTTAATAAAAACTATCGTACACTATTTTAAATTATGATTGAAATAGCTAGTCTCTATATCCACTCGATTGTCCTCGTGGAGTCATTTTCCAAAGATAATCTTTCGTGACGCAACACAAAATGTTTAGGGTAAATAAAATAAATATTTTAAGATACTAGATACTAGAAATAATACTAGATTTTAAGTACGTAGTGCCCTTTCTTAAAACATTTTGTGGAGAACAATGAAATTTTTACATTTATTTATAGTCGAATA
>JAQFZW010002562.1:0-16615 GCA_034687055.1 Heteromurus nitidus | reverse complement strand
GTGGACATGATATTCGTCATACTTGCGAGTAACAATGCGGATGTGTATGCGGCGGTGAAGAAACGGTGCTCTTGTGATTTTGGAGGTCCGTATGTAGTCCACATCATACTGTTTTAATACGCTAATAGTCAAAACTAATAAAAAATGTTGAATTGGCTTTTCAGTACCCAGTCAATGCGTCTTGTCGAAGCACCTCAACAATGCGCAAGGACTTATGTCTATCTGTACCAAAATGGTAATTCAGATCAACGCAAAACAGGGCGGTGAGCCGTGGGGTGTGGCCAACCCTCTTAAGGTGAGAAATTAATTTGAGGTGCTCTTGATATAAATATTCCGTACTTGGAATTTTATTGGAGGAACGAGGTTAGAAAATTATGTATGTATTATTGACAATTTTAATAGACTATAATGGTCCTTGGATATGATGTCCATCATGCTAGACCTAAAGGAGGGATGAGCGTTGGGGCCATGACGGCAACCATAACTCCAACACTTGGAAGATACTTTTCTACAGTGGCCAAACTCCTATCCAGAGAGGAAGTTGCAACAGCGGTTACTTCCATGTTCGAGAGTAAGTAATAAAATAACCTTTTGGGTAGTGATCATTTTCGGCATTTTCCCTACAAGCTCATTTAGTACTCTCTCTCTCTCTATCATTTTTAAAAAAATGTCTACTACCTAAGGACTATTTATTATTATTTAAAAACCGGAAATTGCTTCTGCCATTTGAAGCTGTCAAAAGTAAAGTTTGAAAGGGAAACATATCCCTACGGCGTATATAAAGTAATATCGTGGCTGAAGGCATCTAATAACAAAGAATATATTGCTAGTGCTGCAAATTAAGTCGAGCTTTCATCAAATAGCGAGAAAAGTGAAAACAACAATTTTTTGATAATATATCTAGATAAGAACTACATTAAAAGAAAATAGCTTTAGCACAAAATATAATTGCTTTTTTTATTGATTTCATGTTTCGGGCTTGAGAAATGTTTGGTTTGTTTTGTTAGCACGTTAGTTCTCTAGTTTACACCAAGTCTTTTACTCTATTATAGTCACGGCCCAAAAAAGCAAGTGTGAACCTAAATTCAGTTCATGTAAGCATTTCAGAAAAAGTAAACTTTGGTTCATTCTTCAACAATGGCTACATTTACCAACAATTTATGGTATATCATTGTTACAATACACATTATTTCGAACAACGCATTAGGAGGCGAGACCGAGTCCACTTTCGGTTTCGAATGGAAAACGTATTCGCAGTATCGAGATAAGAACCACATCAATCACGACCACCACCAGTCGAGCTCGAAAATTGGCAACTTGAACGATTACCTGGCAACATTTGCTCCTTGTTTGACACACATTATTAATTATGGAGGCATCGACTTCCACCCATTTCTCCGACCAACGGTATTAACTCGCTTTGACACTGGCTTCATCAAATATCGTGGAAAGAAGCGAAGATACTGCGTTCCATTCGAGACAAACATCCGTCAAATCTCTCTCAACAACAGTTCGTGGAGGAGTAAGTCCAACCATCATTACGAGCACGACAAAGTGAAAAACAACTCGCTGAGAAGCAGGCCGTGGTCATGTGAAGCTCACATCCACGTGAAGCCACCTTCGATGAACTACATCACTTACGTAGATGTGGAAAAGGGCATTTACTACGACTATTATAGAGGGCATTCCGAGCAGGAAATGGCTATGTGGATTCCACTCTCACCACCTCGCTTCTGGAACGATCCTACTCAGTCTCTCAATGACATGTACGAACTGGAGAAATTTACTATTGTGAGCAGGTGGCGCTACGACATCCTCGTGTCCAGTGGTGACGAGTTTCGAAATGTAAATGAGTGGGTGCGAGGTGTCATCCACGCAATGCGGACAGAGGCTAGTCAGGGGACACGTCTGCAAACAATTTCAACGTGGGAACTACTCCATCTCAAAATGGAAAAGGACGGAATTGAAAGTCAGCGGATCACCAAAGTGTACTTGTTTTGTCACCATTGTGATCGCTGTAAGCCTTTCCATCGCGTAAAAATCTTTGGCTTGAGTTTAGAAAAGAAAAATATTCACTTCTCAACGGCGTTCCTTCATCGAGCCATTTCCAACATTAATCGAAACACGGACGGAATTATTTGGAAGAGAGTCTCTGTCACGGAATCGCATAAATGGAAATTTTTCATGAAAACTCCCCACATCCCGGATAACATGTTAGCTCTCGACTTGAAGGTCTATCTTCGTCAAAGATTCCTCTCGTTTCTAATGGGCAACTCGACCTATCACTACTTTCCCTCTTGGAGAGTGGCAAAATTGTCCAACTTTTGCGAAGATAAACTCAAATCCTTGCGAACTTGTTGCGGCTGTGACGAAGGAGGGGATGAACGCTTGATATTCCCATTCTTGTATCCGCTCGAAGCAAATCCCGCTGACTACATCGCAATGACGTTCACTCAGGATCAGTACCTTTTCGCAGCTTGCAGACAGATCGAGGGGAACCTTCCATTCAAAGAATTGCTGGCGTCATTTGACCTCTCGTCGTGGATGACAGCGGGAGCCACCTTCTTTGTTGTGATACCAATTCTCATGATTGTGATGATCAAATGTCCCGTTGAAATCAGACAAGGGGCTCATCTTGACTCGAAGGAGGACGGGAGAGAGCTAAGTTGGACAAGATGGTTTGAGCAGACGTGTTACTTTATATTGGCATCGTTGAAGGGTCTTCTGGAGCAGGGGCTGTGGGATGACAACCTTTCCGCCTATCTGAACTTGCCCTCGTTGAAGATAATTTGTGGGTGCTACTTGATGATGACTCTCGTTTTGAGTAATGCTTACAAAGGGGACAACATCACGAAACTAGTGTCTCCCCTGCCTCTCGCCCCAATTGTTCACTTCAACGAGTTGGTAGAAGGGGGCTACAGGGTTTACTCAAAGTCGATGAAGAGACAAAGTCAAGCTGACGTTTCAATTACAGAATTATTGGATTCCTTGCCTCCGTCAAATTTTAGCAGGCCTGGCTTACATTCCTACAAGTTCAAATATTACCCAAACAAGACGGTCAAACGTTATTTTTACTGGATGAAAATTTTGTCTGAGATATCGGTCGTCATGTCACAGAGCATTAATCAAGTGAAATCGGCTCGTGGTAGGGAGTTTTCAAAGTTTGAAACTTTTGTCCTCAACAATTCGCAAATATATCCCAAAACAAAATCGGTAGTATCCGGCAGAATTGTTAAGGGAAGAGAAGGGTTGAAGGAATTGTTCGACTGCACGGAAAAAGCAGCCGTGATCGCGGAAAGGAAGGAGTTGGAAATATTAAATCTTTTTTACTTAAAACACCGTTCTAAACTATACAAATCCCTGCTGTCGTTCGGAAAGGACGTTCTGGCAACGGTAAATGTGGGATACGGTCTACGCAACTGGATTAATCCGAATATCATGAGGAGATACGATGTGCTCAAATCGTCCGGGATTTCGGACTGGATTAATGAATATTTCAGGGCCTCGTTGAAGGCGAAAGGTTTACTGCAAACAAATTCGGGGGATCGTGAGATTAAAGCTGCGAACATGGAGGGGAGTATTCGAGTGGTTTTTGTCATTTTCCTTGGAGGCATCCTTGTTGCGGGGATAAGCTATCTGCTCGAAATTTGTATAAAGAATTTAAAAGTCCGGAAGTACTTAAATCAAACAAAACTCATGTTGTTACTTAATTCCAGATTTAAACTGGTTATATTTAAACTGAAAACAAAAATAGGAATATTGGCTGAATAAATGTTGAAAAAAACTGACATTTTTTTAAATGTTTTTAATTTGCCTCATCTGAACGCCTGATGAATGGTATACTACGAAAGCTTTCATAAATTATAGAATGACTTAGGGAAATGCAATAATGCAGTCAACAATGTAGTCAATGACCGTCTTAAAGAAAATGATTGTTGTCGACACCGTGAGCACGTATAATCTGCCAAATTTCACTTTGAGTGTGGGACACGACAGTAAAATCCGGCGGAGCTCCTTCTGCTTTGTCCTGCTCCAGGAGTTGACAAACCCACCTGTCAAGTCAAACACTTGAGCGGACAAGGATATTGTTACGAAGGCGGCGAAGGCGCAGTCGATAACTGATCACAAATCAAGATTTTTTTGAAACTTGCACAAATCAATTTTTATTGTATTTCTATAAACCAACTTACTTCCCAGTGGGTATGTTACTGAAAATGGAATAAAATTATGTAACAAAAATAAATAAACCTCATCGTTTGAAGTAGCTTTTAGAAAAAGAGTCAAAGTGGCAGCTTACAGATTCCAGGAAATTCCTCAATGAAGTGATGATTCATGCTTCGGATGAAGACAAATCCACACGGAATCAATGCTGTCCACATGCACATCTTCAAAGTTGGTATTGCCAGCTATTTTTCAGAGATAAAATTCCATTCATAATCGGCATAAAACTTAAATGCTTCCTAGAATATGAGAATTTCAAAAAATGTCCTACCGGTGCCATACAATCATTAAAGCAATTTGATAAAACTTGTAAAACCCGAAAGGTTTCAATTGCCACTTTTGGTCTGCGTAAGTTGTCCCTTGTGTACCCGCTATAATTGCAGTTGCTACAAAGCCACAGTTAATTATTTAGTTGAAAAATTATTATTTTGAAGGAAAACTGAATAGATTGATTGAAAACTCTCACTGGCTCTCAGCCAACCAAAATTTTTGGCAGTTGGTATACGCAACGATAATCCACTGGTACAGAAGGTAATTCGCCAGCACTTGTCCAGTGACAACAAACTCGTGAATGGCTCCTGGAATCAACCAGTACCATGGCTTTGGGTAAATGAATGAGAAAACATACCAGGGCTGGAATGGCATCACAAGAAACAGAGTCACCGAAATAATCGCTTGAGTACAATTTGACGGAATGCTCAAGTTCATCACAAGCCTCCCTCCATCAACGTAGTCGTCCAGATGAATGAGAAATTTTTCTACAAAAATATTTTCCATGTGAAATAGTAGATAATGCTCTTTACCAAATTATCAATTAAGAAATTTTTTGCGCTTTCATACCAACAAGTTCCCTATTGCACTGCAGCATTGTATTGACGAAGTTCCTAATGGGCTCCATGTAAAAGTACATGTTGATATTGAAGGAGAGCCAGTAAATGTACCAAAGCACACTGAAGGAGCTCATGAACATTTCCCTGTACGTCTTCGCGTCTCCTTCGATCCCTTTCACGAAGGCATACATTTGGTAGCCGAGAAGAAATGTGTTCTGAATTGAAACAAAGATCCACTGGACGGTCCAACATGATTTCAGAGTGGAACTCCATCCATCAATTTGATACGTTCTCCTATTCCACTTCCATGGAAAGGCTCCAGAAAGGAGTCCAAGGAACAGTACTTGCCGGAGCCTCGTCATTGAGGTTTTATCAATGAAGCATGGTCTCTCTTCCAAAATATTGTTTGAAATCTGGACGTACGACGTCGCTGAAGATCTCCGAGTCCCGCATTCCTCATCTTGGATTTCATCAGTTTCCTGAAAATGAAATGCTGGATTTCTTGTGGGCCTTGTAGCTGAGGTAGAAAGGGTTGTCGTTGACGTGTTTCCACTTTCACTCTGCCAAAAATTGGAGATGCTCAATCGTGTATCGTCTGTTGTCCGATTTCCAGATGTCAATTCTTCCTCAGCAAGGGTTCCTCTGAATATTTCTCTTGTGTCGAAGTTGTCTTCTGAATCTTTGTATGGAACCAGGGAAAGTCCGGTGACCTTTTTTAATATTTAAAAATATGTGAAGTATTCGAGTGTTGCCTTAAAATTTGCATCTTTCTCAATTACCCCTCTTACCTTGGCAATATTCCGCCACGTCCTCCGCTTCTTCAAAGTCCCACCGTTCTCCATGATGTTGGACGTTTTTTTTATGAAAAAAAAACTTCGGAGAAATCACAATACCTATTTTCCGGTTGTGCGCGTTATTCTGTCTGAGGGAAGATTTTAAGAGTCGAATCGAATGTCTACTGTAAAGTGCTCTTGGAAATTTATAAACGAAAATTTAATCAAAGTTCCACAACAAAGTAAATTTAGCATGACTTCATTCATTTCGTGAAGGATCGATGGAAATATAATGAGAAAAAAACTCTTGGGATCCCTGCGGTACTTCCAGAGAAGTTGCGTGTCGTCTTGTTGTATGACAACGATGGGCTTAAAAATGGATCAATTCTTAAGTAGACCATCCAACAGACAACAATAATTTATGGAGTGAAAATATCTAATATTGTCTAGTTGCTAATGTCTGATGTCTCTGTCTGAATATTTGGTAGTTTCACCTCATCACGAAGGGAGATGCATATTTTACAAAGTGTCTATTTTTGTAGGACTGAGAGAATCAAGCCAAAACATAAAATTCCAATGGCAAAATCCCTCGAAGTATTGTTTAAATATTTTGCCAAATTTAATATTCCAAATGACTATCCAATATAGATAGTGACCGTTGATTTTCTGTCCGAGAACAGAAAACACAAACAAAGAAAAAGCAGGACAGACTATATATCTAGACGAGTATTTCGCATTAGAAATTCCGTTCGGGAAAGCATATTTATCTAAAGTGAGCTGTATTTTTATGCTTTCCTTTCCGGTGATGTATTTATATTGTATTCGGAGCATAGATATTTCAGCAGGTTGTCTACTTTTCGCGTCTACAATAAAAGTCTTTACTATACTAACTGGAATGCCACTTATTAAATGATTAATGGTGGCAAACTAGAAACAACGCTTTATATTTGAATGTACCTGTCGCATACTATTTGTCTTCCAAAAAATGAGCTGTCGCTCGTCAAGGACATATCCATCGAGGTTACGTAAGCACAAACAAACAGTTGGCACATTTATTCTGAAAACTTAGTTCTATGCTTTCAAGTATTATCTTACAACTTATATTTTTATATTGAATTTTGATTATTTAACAAAAAAATATATAACGGAAAATGACGAGTGAAGTGTAAAGGAAGGATGTAATATAAAAATATAGTACGAATTCTTCTGAATTTATTTATCTTCAGGAAGAATGGCTGAAGATTTTGAAGCTCTGTCAGAGTCGTCTTCAACGTTTTCAAGCACCTGCTCCAAGTGTACATTGAGAATATGTATTCTCAGTTGATACTTCCTTTTCTTGTATGTTCCCATGTGGCATAAGGGACACTGAACGTCGCCACTGAAGTCCTCCACTCGTCCAAGAAATCCTCCAATTGATTTCTCCAACTGTTGCTCGGACATTCCAGGGGGAAGTAGGCCCTCGCTGGAGAGGTACGCCACGAGATGTCTATTGTACTGATGTTTTTGAAAATTTTGCTTGCTAACGAAGGTCTTTTGACATGGAATGCACTTCCAAGGAGGCATGTGCCCCTGGAGCATATTATTACTGTTGCTGCGGCGTCCTTCTCCAACTCCAATGACGTCTTCAGCATGTATTTTTAAGAGGTGGACCCTCCCGTATCGTTGAGTCTGAAATTTCTTGTTGCAAAACGGACAATGGAAACCTCGGGAACTCTGCTTTTCAAGAATCCCTGCCAACGATGTTTCCAATTGTTGTTCAGTGAAGCCAGGGGGAAGTACTCGCGTGTCTGAGAGAAAAGCCAATGCATGCCTTTCGAAAATGTGAGTAGCAAGAATGGGCTTCAGGGAACACTTTCGCTCGCAATAATCGCAGCTCCATTTTCCACTCGAGGAAGGTTTAGGTTCGGAAGACATGTTCTGAACTTGTCCAGTTGGTGTGATCTCCTGCTGTTTGTCATTCATATTTCCATCCTCTAAAACTGACGATCCAGAGTCGGCTTCTTCGGTACCAGCTGCTACTGCTGATAGGTCCAGGCTTCCTCCGATCTCCAAAGCGCTGCACACTGAGAAGGATCTCACTTCTGCCTGCTCAGGTTCCCCTTGCTTCACCTCCAAATTCTTCTTATTTCGTCGTGGAGGAACTGGTTCCGCAACATTCCCACGAGTTGATGCTCCAGCTTCGTCAAAGTCCGTGCCCAGCTCATTCAAATAACTCCTCATCCGTTGCAAGGCACTTTGAACTCGTTGACTTGCTACACAAATAAAAAGGATACATGATTGAGTTTTTAAAGTGACAAAAAAGTGTAATAAACGAAAGTTAAATGCTAGAGATAATTTTGATATTTATGTCAATCGTGCCCTTTTCGAATGCTTCCTTTCTCAATCTGTCCACAAGCACCCTGTCAATTCCGTGTTCCATTTTCCCAGCATTTATTCGCTTTTCGTACTCCCGAACGCGATCCGGATCCTGGACACCTTGTTCCATGAAGAAGTGCAGTTGTCCAATGCATGTATCCCGTTGGCGGCGAATATTTTCGAACTTCTGGTGCAAATCGAGGAATTCATTTGTCACGGAGGAGCAGTCGTCACATAAAAACACTGACAAATCCACGTTCTGCAAGGCCTGCTTTGATGTGCCGAGGCCGAGGGTAATCTCCGTCGTATCAACTTTCAAGAACCGAAGGAACTTTTTGAATGCTGTTGCCGTCACTGAATCTGAGTTATCCTCTTTCTCGGCGTAAATTCGACAATTGATGGAAGTGAGGCAGAGAAGGCACAACCCTTTCGTATCGATTTCAAATGCAAACCGAGACAATGCCATTGTTAGACTCGTCCAGTTTCAATTAATAATCCGGGCAAAACATGAGAAAATAATTATGAATGCGACTAAAGAGTGAAGTGGTTGACAAATGAAATATGAGCACCCAGTCAGGCACACGGCATGCCATTCACGGTGAAATGCTTTTATATTTAATTACGTAGATATTTCGCATGGTCCAGAACAAATTACAAGACAATTACATATGCATTAAATGAATGACATGAATTATTCTAGGGATGAATGCAATAGAGTGAAGAGTGTCCCATGCTGGATGCTGAATATTTATGAAGTCAACGTCAGATTTCGTAATGATTTGATTTGATGAGCTTATAATATTCAAATATTCACAAGTTAAGCTTAAAGTTATATGTCAAACGTTGAGGACCAAATATAAATCAGGTAAAGTCAAAGCCAGAGTCAAGTTGACAGTAAATAGAAATTGCTTTTAATCTTTATCTTTAAATATAATATCCTCACCAATATCACATTTACTCATAAAAACTCTCAAACTTTCTCCCGTCCTCGTAGCAAGACGGCCCGCAAAATCCGCAGGAATTCGGCTCGTAATCGTCTTCGAATTATTGGGCGAAAACCACGCCTTGTTCTCAAATCTGTAATGTCGGGACGTCGCCACCTGCGCAGGAACCTTCTTAATTTGATACTGATGCCCCTGAACCACTTCCATTTCGAAAAGCTGATGGGTCCCACTCTGTCTCACTGCTTCCGGCCTTAGAATATACTTGGAACGATCATTGTACCGCTCTATCTTCAGCTCCCGTGTCGACTTCTTCGTCATCAGCAAATGCTTGCAAACGCGGAATGTAAACGGGTCGCCGCCCTTCACCTTTTCACAGGTCTCCTCCAATTTGTCCTCCTCATCATTGGGCCGACTTCTGGCGTAAAATGCATTTCGAAACTGGTAAAAGCCAAACTCGGTCAACTTCCCAGTATTGCCTCTACTCAATTGATTCAGATTTGTCATCATGTCGAAGTAGTTGACTGCCTTCGGTGACATAATGTACTCATCCAAGTCGACAAAGACCATGTATGTGGAGACTCCCTTGTGCTTGTACACGCAGTTATTTATGGCAGCTTGCAATCCACATTGCGGACAAGTGCCTCGAATTAGGGACTGGTTGTTGATGGGGAACTTCTTCCAGGGGAAAACGTTAACTTTCACGTTTTCATCGTCACCTTCATCACTCTTCATCATCTCCTCCAAAATGCAGCTGACCTTTGGCCCGAAACTTTCATTGTAGAAGGTAAACTGTTCCACGCCCATCAACTTGTAGAACTCGATCCACTCGATGAAGTGGAACACGTCCGTGTAATTGTACGTTGGAAGGACGCAGAGCGAAAAGTTGAACATCTTGTCGGCTTCGGATTTGTACTGGATTTCCAGCTTGTTACTTGCCATCTTCAGTGAGCTTTCATTTTCAGATTTATCGGCCGACGCGGACGCCATAATCACAGATACGTAGTTTGGCAAAAGCTTCTTCTGACGGATAAGTTCACACCGAATGAATACTCCGCCGTACATTTTCCTCCAGTGTTCCTGCATGGTGACTATTTCCCCTCGACTAATTTCCGTCGTGGTCGAGTTGGCGTAGTAAAATTGACAGTTGACCTTTTCCTTGGTTTTTGTCTTCGTCGTGCCAATCACGGTTACGGGGGACTCGTTGTAGCTGTAGGCGGAGTAGACGGAGAAGTGGTACTTTGAGCCGGAAACCTTCTGCCAGTCAAGGTGCTCTTGGGGAGGAGCTGTGCTGTTGTCATTTTCTTCTTCGGTCCTCGACGTTTTCCGGATCAGAGTAGTCACAGTCACACTCAGGTAGATACCAGATAGGATGACTGGCAGGATCAGAAGTAGAACCCTAGCTTTTCGTAGGGTCAATTTTGGCAGGAGGAAACTCTGAGGTTTCAGAAGGTGCACTTTGGTGCACATGGTGGACGTGGAAGGGTATCGGTTTCGGGCACCTTTTGAACGTGGGTTTGAGTCATCCAAAATTAGGATGGTTGGGAAGATGTTTCACCTGCTTTCTGCTTTCATGCGAGAGAAACTCACAAATGAGCTTTGAAAATGCTAGTGAAATTGAATATTTTTACTACTTCCACTATTGTGAATTCACAATACACAATGTATAATTGACCCACAATTTAAAACAATAAACGACGGCTGATGGCAATCTACCACCAGTCAAGGCCACGGCAACCAAGAACAAACTTCAAAATATATCACAGCAAGTTACCCCATACTTCACTTTGTAGTTACTGCAGTGGTCCTGTGGAAACAGAATTTTAGCATTAAAATAAGGTTGGGGGAAGATGAGCTCTATTATTTTATAGGAGTTCAGTAATTTATTGAGTTCAATATGCAAGTGAAAAATTACAGTGCATAAACTAGAAATTTGCCAAAAATAACAATACATTAAATTTGCTTCAAATTCTTTCTTATCATAATTAATAGTAATCAGATCATTAACTAGTCTCAATCATCATTTGTAGTTTGGTCAAGGGAAACCAATACGTTCATAAACTAATCATTCACCACTTAACTAAAGCATTAAAATTAAGGCACCATAACAATCAAAATTCGAGTAACATTCCCCTCAATTTCTATCAATCATCAAAGTAATCGAAATATTCAGTATAATTCCTCGCACCAATATTGTACAATTTGGAAAACTTGACAGCTTTGAAGTCGACGTTGTCATTTAGACGTCTCTTTGATCTTGTCCTGGCATACTGTCGTCGAACACCGGTTCTAAATTTTGAATACAATTTAAAATTAGTTAGTTCAGTAATGCAAATAAAATCAAAATATATTTAACTAAATTCTATAATAATTAATAAACACCTCAAGATTTGGAAAGGAGCGAAACATGCCAAGCCATGGTATTTCCTTGTCATCTGCGTTCTCGTGAATATTATCCTTCAAACTGATTGATAATGATTTGAGATTAGCTTGTCTGTTCCCTGCGACTTCATCTTCAAAATCTGAAGTATCTCCTAAACTGAATGCATCCATTTCTGTCAATTTTAAAGGCTCAAGATTTGGCGTTCCTTCAACAATCGTCCGTCTAAACGACTCGCTTGATTCGATGCAAGGTGCGTCAAGATGAAGTTTCCTCATGGAAGGTCCCCAGTTCCTCCAAAAGCTTCGCACATTGCGCCTCTTTTCGTGTGTATTTAAACCGTCTCCGCTCGCTGTCTTTGTCGGAAATCCCCAGTTGCAGATCATGTAATTTCTGAAAGGCTTTGCAGATATGGAAGGAGCCTGGTAGAGAATGTTCAGATCTTTCCAGTGAAGTCGTCGGCGCATTAGACGGGCCTTCGGATTAGCTTGGACTTGAGCGAAATACTTATCAGATCCGATGATTACGATCATCTCATCTCGCCACCGTTGCAGGGATAAGTCACGCCAGGATTTGCAGACGAGTCGAAATCGTCGAAGATCTCTCAAATCACATACCCTGAAGAAGATCTCCAACACCTACAATTTTAAATCCAATGAATTATGCTTTCTTCCTTTTGTCATAAACCTTATCCGAATAATAGATTCGTCCTTACCACAGGATTCATCATTGGACTCATCTCATCAGCAGTCGAATTCATACCATCATCAGATGAAAATGGAGAGTGGGGTCTTTTAATCCCACGGCGGGCGTTGCCTTCAACCTGAGATTCAGATGTCAGATTTCAAAGCATTGATTAAATTTGAAATTAACCGTTGAACACCACAAATCGATATTTTTGTCAAATCCTCAATTGACATTACCTTCTCAGTCACAGTCACTTGGGTACATCCATCAGATTTTCCACCAGGGTCATCATCCCCTTCATTCTCAGCCACTACGTCGCTCAACTCCCCAACGCCAGCAAGAATGTTCATCTGACCCTGATCACTGCCAGGTTCTTCCGCTGCAAGTTGTCCTTGAAACTTCGTCCCCATCTCCAAGCTTGACGATTCACCCACATTCTCCGCTGCCAAATGCTTCAAAATTTCAACGACATCACCCATCCGGTGCCACAGGTCGTCCGCCTTTCTCCGACACTGATGAATTTTGATCAGCCTCCCATCCCCAGTTTCGGTGGCAATCCCCGTAATGTCATCACGAAGGGACTTGATATCCTCTGGACATGGAACTTGTCGAAGAAGTTTTGCTGCTGGATCCATTACTTCCTCTAATGTCTAAATTTATACCCTTTTCAGTCTTTCATTAATTAAACTTAATTAACCCGCTTATTTATTCCGCTCGCAATTTTCTTTAAGCAGTAGCAATCAGCTAATGATTAAATGAACTCCAATCGTCAATCATGACCAAAAAGCACAAAAAAGCTAAATGAGATGAGGAGATGACAACGATGGAGAGTGAGTGCATCAACTCACAACGTCACAACTCGAACCCGAACGTAATGTGAATGCACAATTTGCGTTTTTGTTTGTTTACATGTTTCATCCCACGAGGAAGTATAGTTGTCTTACGATGCCCTTGGGTAAAAAGAACACTCATGTTATTTGCATGCATACACATTGACTTTACCGAACAAAGACTGACTCTTTTAAATCTTCGTCGCGGGAAAATCTTTTAGTGCACAGAACGACAGAACCATGACAGAACTGACAATGTTGGGAATGTAAATGTAAACAAACCAAGTCGGAAATCGGATTTCGGAATTTTGTTTTCAACAAATTTGCAACTAGAATTGGATTGAGATTGTCGATTGAAAAATATTAACATTAAGATGAATTGTGATAGTTTCCAACTTGATACCAACGGGAGCTGCGTTCTTTGTCTCCATAACTGCCACGGCCAAGATGACATCAAAAGCTTGAAGCCGTCAAGTGCATTTAAAATGCTTCTTCGATACTTAAAGATTGACATAACGAAGCTTGCCAAGAACTTCCCGTCGTCTTCATTGCGATACTCGGAATATTTAGATATTTCGGTGACCTTGTGTTCCCAGTGTAGTTTGGCCACTGAGCAGTTTCTCCAGTTGTTCCAGGACTACGAGAGAATTCGCATGGAGTTGGATGGATGCGCTGGAAAATTTTGCGAGACTATCAGAGGAAGCGACGAGGAGAATGGGACAAAGAAAAGTGTTCGAAAGCGTCGACGACGGGGATTGCAAGATGATGTGTCAACTTATCGTGACGAAGGTGTTCAAAATATCAGCCTTCTTGCACAAGCTGTAAGAAATGAAACAGTGGAGAAATGTAAGTTTGCAAATTAACGGAAGTCGTTTGTCGTTCATCGTTTACAAACTGAAAATTTGAATGCTTCTTGTCCTTGTGTATTATGCTTTGCAGGTGCTCATAGACTGAAGATGGCTACACCAAGGATACATCTTAATGATGCAGGAGATGAAGAATTCTCGAACTTGGAAAGTTTAGATTGGACACTTCCCTTGGAGGTTCGTATTAAGGAGGAAAACATGGACGTAGCTGAAAGCGAACAAGATTCTGTTTCAGAAGGGGATGCGAAGACCGGAAATATATATTTTGTCCCTAACGCTGACCCTAACGATTTCGAAAAATTAGTGTTCTCCTCCGTGCTCCCTCCACAAGAAAATCCTGTTTATGATTACAGAAGTAGTAGCAGTTTACCAAAGAACAAACGACGACGACGTAACCAAGCTTCCGAAGCCTCATCAATGTCAATCCCGGTTAAAAGGAAACGACGCAACTCATCAGACTCATCTTCAGATACATTTGAGCAATGTGCTCACTGCAGCAAGTCCTTCCGAAAGTCATACTTGGTTCGTCATCTCTCCACAAATCACACATTATTCCACTTTTCAAACCAGCTACCTCCAAACACGACTGAAAAACAGTTGGCGTCAGCCATCAAGTCCGTACTCGCCAAGAAGGGTGTAATATCAAAAGAAAACACATACGGACAAAAACAGTTTTTCAAATGTCCGCAATGTCCAAGAAATTTCAGAGGGGACAAATTACGAAGGCACGTGCTAGAGTCTCACTTCGATCAAGTGGCAATCGAGTTGGGGCGTGTGAAAGTGGTCGATGAAAGTGACAATGACGAGAAGGATATTATCCTTCCAGAAAACGAGAAGGGTGAAAAAGTCACTGAGATCCCCACATCAGCCCATCATCGACTCATCCTACCCACGGGATTAGTCAAGTGTTTGATATGCGAGAAAGTGTACTCCAGAGACAACGTTTTTCGGAAGCACTACACGACTAAGCATGCTGGAATATTCTTCAAGTGCATTCACTGCAGCCAGAGATTTACTACAAGGCCCAGCCTCCGAATTCACCTGGCCACATCCCACCCAGACGTTTTCGAACCGCATACCTTCACAGTTGACTGAGGAAGACTTGCAGACAGCGGTTAAAGTTTTGCTCACGAATAGCAAATATGGATCAGCATCTTACTCAAAGACGACTCTGAAATGCAATTTTTGTGAAATGGTTTGCCACAAATCTCACTTCATGAAGGTGCACTTATTTCGGTCGCACTTGGACCAGGTCATCAACAGTGCGAAGAAAGAAATGTATTAAAGCTGCCAACAACACAGGCCTACCACTGGCAAAATGTAAATGTTCCCATTGTGGAGGGTCGTTTTCAAGCATTCAAAGTATGCTGCAACATCAAAGGAAGTTTCATTCTGGAGAGACCTACCAGCGTGACTACTGTGAAGACCAGTTCTCTTTCGAGAAGCAGGGACAGTGTCACGTGATTACCGTTATATGAATGAAATGGTCGCTACTCTTAAAAATGTAAAGCATGCAGCTGACAAAGATTACTAGTAAAAATATGATATGATAGCAGTATTCCAGTATTGTCAAGGTTAACACATTCTTACTGATTTGGAAAATCGCAGTGAATACCATTGATTCATGGGCATTTGTAGCAATATGCATATTATACGGCTTAGCCTGACGAAGGTATCGCACAATGTAAAAGTACATTGTCAAGGAATTTGAGGGCAAGTTGAAAGAAACTCCACATAAACAATACGTAGCTTTGTATGCATGAAATCTTTATGTGATTTCCATTTTTATCATTCAAGCAAAATCTAACTTGCAATGAGCAGTCCAGTCAGCATTCATCAATTTTCCGTCAACAACATGGAAATGCATTTATGAATAAAATATATTTAACACAAATGGTTCATCCAAGTTCCTTTTTTCGTTCAGAAATAGAATGCAAGGGTAAAGCCAGTCTCAAGTTTAGCAAAAGAAAGGCCAATGGAGAAAAATATACAATCACCACAGAATGAAGAATTTGCTTCCACCCACTTTCCTTCTAATATTTAGATATATATGGAAAAACTGACGAAACATTATTTTACAGTTTTTTGATGAGCGGAGTTTTTCCACCGAACCAATTCTAAAATTGTTTTTGTGAGAAATCAGGGAACGGCCATATTCAACAGTGCATATAATGAAGTGCCTACTTCGATATGAAAGATTTTTACCCGAAAAATGAATCATGTTTTTGACGGAGTAGTGTTCCAGCAGTTTCCAAGAATTGGAATATAGCATATATAAGTAGTATTTACAATATGCATTATGTGTGGATGCATACGAATAATCAGGATTTTTTATTTCTCCAAATGTTGTGCTTGTCTATTGAACTCAATATTTCTTTTCCTATCAGACGCTGGACTGCCTGCATACAAGAAAAGTCCTCCGGATGCGTGTCCAGTCCTGCTTTGACGAAATGATATGAATTTAATATCTTACATTTAGCCTTTGTGCATTCGTATCATCGGGAAATGACCTTCTTTGTAACGTACTTCATATACAGATTTGGTATGTGTTAAATTGTGTTTATAGTATGGATATATATAAAGCGAGCAACAGAGAACCCGAAATTACATGACATTGCGATGCAATTACAAATTACTTAGTTCAGCGGTTGGTGGAGGCATTACAAATTACAAATTACTCTTCAAAAATTTCTTACGAAGAATTACCAATTACAAATTACAATTACGCAGCG
>JAQFZW010002561.1:0-16618 GCA_034687055.1 Heteromurus nitidus | reverse complement strand
GATGTTTATTAATTCATAGAATTTGGTTTTATTAAAATGTTAACCAGTGATGCATTTTGAAAAAGGATGCTTCAAATTTTTAAGTAGCCGCTAGATTGCACGCATTTGCGTGCAACGGGTTACTAGTCCATATATATTATACGAATGTTTTTGAGGGAGACATGTCAAGGCTTTAATTAAAATATTTTCTATTCCAATCCAACCTCTCTGCCCTTCCGGAATTATATTATTTATTATGGATGGAACAACGTTTATTGATTACTTTAAGGTGCTGCCAATCTATTAAATTTTCACCGTCAACTTTTATATATTTTATTAATTATTAAAATGCTGAAACCTACTCTATTCCAAAACAGATGCAACGACGATCGACTGATGATAACAACTACAAAAATTAATAAAGAAGATATAACACAAAATATTCTATTCGTCCGACATAACCATAAAACAAAATTCAGCAAAGCTTAAGTAGATACGTACCAGAAAAACCGTTTGCGTCGTTTGCGAGTAATTTACTAGAGTCTTAGATACCTTGCATGTCGGAGCAGAGGGTAATTTTCAGCCATCTGTTATAGGGTTTCCAGTAAGATTTTCGACATGCTGTCGGAACATAGTATTCGCTACTTTCGTGCACAACTGGAAATGGCTCTTTTCATGTCTCCAATACCATTTCACCTAACATCCAGTGGCACCCTAGTTTTAAACAATAACGGAGTGCTTCCAGCAAGGTTTAAACTTCAGCAGAATCTTCAGGTTTGTTATCTTCTCTTCCTCATTTTTCGGTTCAAGCAGACTTGGTCGAGCTTTCGAGGGGGAAACGTTGACGACACGCTGTATTTTCTTCTTTGGATATTGCTACAAGGAGCTGTCATAATAACTGGTTATAATTTCCGTTGGAAGAGACACGAGATTTGTGCATTATTCAATCAAACTTTAAGGAAATGGAGAAACGATGTTTCGAAAGGGAAACATCATTGTCAATCGGGGTGGATGGACTACTTGCTTCTTTTCTTTCTCTTCTCAATTCCACTAGTTCCCTTTGGATTTCCAATGTATTTTTGGATAAAGCCTTGTGCTCCATTCTTCGTTTACTCGACAGTGCCTTCATTTTGCAAACCTGCTGCTGGCGGTGGACAGATTTCAGATAATATTGGGACAAATGTTCTCGTCCAAATCATTTTTTATATTTGCGAAGTTTTCTGCTTAACCCCGCTCGCAGGATGTGGGGGGACTCTCACGTTTCTATTAATTATTGAACTAACTTTACTTAATTCTGTCCTTCAAGAGGAAACAACTTCGTCGTCAAAGAATTACAATATTCTCCCATATCGTCAAATGCAGATATTGTTCAATTTACTGAACGACTGCTTCCAAGACTGTATGATGCCGATGATATTCGTGTCCCATTCTGGATGCATTGTGATCATGTTGTTTGCCGTTGTGGAGCTAAGACATTCGCTGTCAACTGCGTCTTTCATTGTGTTCCCACTCGCACTTGTGATTGTGCTGGGGTTTGACATGGTTTTCATGGAATTTGCGAGTACTCCGATACACCTCTCAGGATCGATCAAGAATATGTGGAGGAAAGCTCAGTTTGTTAAGCCAGACAAGAGGATGGCAAAGTATATCAAGTCGTGCAAATTTGTGGCAGTTTATACACAACCGTGCCTGCCCATAACGAAGAGTAGATTGACAATATTCTGTAAATTTTGCTTGCAGAGGACAGTGTTCCTTATAGTTTTCCACAGGGGCATGGTTGTGAAAAGTTAATTCCCAGCAAGAGCTGCAGAGGGAGACTTATCATTTTGGGGTCCTTATGCCTGTGTTTATACAACAATGTAAAAAGATGAATTGGAGATTTGTCCAAAATAAATTGACAGTTATGAAATAAATGTAGACGCAATCCATGAATCAATGAAATACCAATTGTTTACGGTGAGGTACATATTTCTTAATGCCAAACCAGTCGGACTCAACGTGGATGATCCTCTCTGGATTTCTCGTTACTTCTGCTTTGGTGTGTGTAATGAACTTGGTCACTTCCTCGTTCACCATGACGTCCGTACTTGCCGAAGCCGAAATCCCTCAAGTTTCTCATTGAATATTTGAGATATTCCGGGATTAAGCCAAATTGGAGGTAGGAAAATTCAGTCTGAATTAAATTGATTTTCATTACCGTAGTCGAAACCCTCCGGATATCTTGAATATTATTTTTAAACCATTCGAAAGAAAGTTGTACAATGCTCTGTAATTCGATAACATGTGTAAAATTGCATTAATTTAATTACTTAATAAATTATGACTAATGTCCAAAAGTCTGTCAACCTGGAATCACTTCAATTGACTTAATTTGACTTGAAATCTTCAATCTTCGTGACACACGAAAATATTCCCTCAATCTATTGAATGAGAACGAAATATACCATCTTATCATCCTGAACCAAAAAGCACCAGATCCAGCGCTGGAGAACCACTCACACAGAAATGCCAATATCGGTAGAGCAATGAGTTTAGCGTGAACATCAAACACAACAAGAACATTGTCGCTCATGGAAATCCCTTTAACTCTCGCATATCTTTTCCCAGATGAAACAGTGTCATTCCAATTGGAAAGCCGTTCCTTCCAGTGACGCCAACAATTGACCAACCCAGACTCGAACAGAGCCTGAATCCTCTTCGAAATCATATCGTGTGTCCACGGAATCCCACTTATTTCCCACTCTGTGGACAATGGGTAAAACGATTCTTTACTTATAACAACGTTATCAGGGTCAAACTCATGACCTTCCACTCCATCCCATTTTGTGGCAAGAATTTCCTTCAAATTTAGATATATTCTTTGGACTTCATTGAAGGAGTGAACGAAAACTTGATGCTTGCATTCCGACAATTTTTCTAAAATGTACGGCAGCTCTTGCAAGCCAGAAATGTCTTTATTCTTCTCTGGTTTCATGACGAGGTTCAACAACTTGTCTTCCTTTTCGGTTGTAATGTTTCTGTCGGACCCAAGAAGGTCGCCAAGAAAGGAGGTGTATTGGTATTGATTAGTCTCCGGGTCATTCTCTAAATCGGAGTAGTTGTAGGGATTTTTATGGCGGTGGTATTCATCTTCCTCGTTTGTGATATGAACAAAGAAATCGTTGACAGCATTTAGCGAACTCGCAGTATTCATCGAGTAAACAGACATTTTCCTGGAAATGATGTCGTCGAAAGTCTCCAACTTTTTGATGGGCAGAGGGGAAACTAGCTTATTGATATTTTCCCCTTTGTAAGCATTTGTTAGAACCACGCCTACAAGAATCCATGTTCCGGCTACCCACTTGCATTTGTTCAAGAGACCAGTTTCCTGTTCCAGCAAGACATTAAACCAAAACAAGAGATTGTGATAAGATTTTGTCAACGAAACTTTGGAACTGTCCCGTGCTAATTTCAAATAAAAGTAAACAAAAATGCTGGATGAAAGCGTTGTCACCATCAGAACAATCCACACATTTTGATGGTAAGCCAGTGTGTATCCTTGCAAAGATAGCCCTTCTGTTTCCGTAATATCTGCACATGTCACAAAGTAAATTCCTTTCTCCGGTAGCCAATAAGGCTCGACGTGTTCTCCAACTTGACTCGCACCAAAAATCGGAATGTAGAGTAAATCATGAATTTTGTCCCGGGGAATGAGTGTCAAGTTTGGAGAAAAAATATGAACTAAAATAATATTTAAATCCATGTTGATCTTCAGCTTGGTCATGTAAAACTCCGTAGGAAAGTGAAGGTTGTCATGGAAACAAAGTTCACATCGATACTGATAAACCAAGTCTTGCCTTTCCAGTTTAAACATTTCTAATTTTTCATTTGGTGGCCACATCTCAATCTTGAATTCCAATTTTGAATAATACCTGTGAAGACACATGAACCTAGCAATTATGTCATAAAGTTCCTCTTGGCAATAAATGATGGCTTGCGAATAGGTCAGCTTCTGAGCAATATGGCTTTGAGACACGAAGTATTTAGAATCTACTTGAAGGTCATCATTTAAGTGAAATATTAATTTGATTGGATAATTTCCCAAGTAGAAATCAGAGCTTGCCATTTCACAATAGTCGATCAGATGAAAAATACTGGCAGCTGAGGATATATGCGTGTCCTTGGTTACAAAAATGTAGTATCTGTTCGCTCTCATTATTCTTACTTGCTGTTGCGTATTAGAGTAGCCTAATTGCCCAAAAACTTCCAAATGGTAAAAGGGAAGAACACCTGCATACAGCGTTCCATCTTCCTCCAATCTTGAGATGTCAACTCGCCATGATGGACAACGTCTTGGAGCGATGTACACCTGCAGTTCGCACTGGGCTCGATGAGGATAACGAGGCTTATCGCTGGAACTAAACTTTGCTTCGTTAGCTGAGATGTTTAGTGCGTACTGATTTTGACCGTCACAAATTAGAGGTTCGTTTTCAAGTTTTGCGTATTCGTATACAGAAATAATCCAAGGGAACCATGTGGGGTTTCCTTGAGCTTGAGAATTTTCCGAAAATTCATACTCATCAGATTGGCCTGATATTTGTGCAATCATTAAGTGAATATTACAATTAGAAAATATTTCCAGGTTTCGGTTAAAATCTAAAACATTTTTGGTGAATATCGCGAAGGAAACCTCACAGAAAATAAATAATGTCCAGTAATATCCGATTATTTTGAAGCCTTTAGCCATCTTGATTAGAAACAACTATTTTATCATTGAAGACGAATGTATATTTGTAACGTACCTGTTCTTGATTGTGAATTACGATGTTGTTGAAATACCCGGTTTGAGGTGGAGTCTTATGTGGCTAAAACACGTAAGTCGAAAGATTAATTCATTGGCAAGAATTTATAACTACGAAAATCTAGTCAAGTGAATGTAATTGATTGGATTAGAAAGGAATTGATTTTGGTCAACTCTTGCTCTACTTGAATGTATGCCAAGTGTTTGAATTAAAATTTTTAGGTACTACGTACTTGCAATAATGGAAATGGATCTGAAGGAGATTAATATTAACGGAAAATTGAGTAAGAGCTGAAAATGAAACTTAAACATGAGAAATTATTAAATTAAGCAAATGGAGCTTTAATTGAAAAATCTAGACCTTATACCTCACCGGCAGCTGACAGATGGAAATGAATTTACGTGTGAAAATAGTACTTAACTACATATGTTTTGAGATGGCAAAATTCAAGTGATTTTAAAATTAATCTTACTAAAAAATTATTGATTTTTCCCTTACAATATAAATACATTTCAATCTGACACTCATCCCTCTTAATTAATATGCAATGGAATAGTAATAACCTTGATTTGCAAATTTCTATAATCCAGCAGGTTTCCAATACTTTCCCTTCTTGTCATGGGCCATGCACACTGTATATGGGGCATATCGACACAATGAGATCTTCTTTACATGCCGATTTTTCAAAACGACAGCTTCTCGAATTACAGGGGTGGCCAAGTTCAACTCAAAGTTCTGAATGATATATGAGAAGTATGCTCTGGCGGCGCTTCCTCATTTCTGACAAATTATTTCACCAAATTCAAGATATCAGAAGAAGAAAATGCCATGCTACACGAGATGTATAAATCCTGAATTTGACGGTAATAAATAATCGCCCCTCATGAAATTTAAATTTGATGTTCTATTCTTGATTTGCTTTATTACTCTTAAAAATTAGCATCATTTTAAAAAGGATGAGACAATTTCCCAACTTATTTACTTTCATGCGGAATAAAAGTCTCAAAATAGTTTACAAAAATATTTCTGCTTAAGGTTCAAAATACTTGTTCCGCCCTTGACAAAATCAAAATTTACAATAACATACTTTTGGTTTTTAAAATATAAAAATTATTCCCTGTCTCTAGTTGCCACCAAAGCGTCAATCTTCTCAACTAGCTCCTCCGTCATCCCCCAATCATACGCTTCAGTACCAGTACCTCCACAACACAAGAAAAGACTTGAACCACCCCTCTTCTCTTCCACGTGATTCGTCTGTGGTCGTCGAATCTTTTCCTTGAAAATAGTTTCAAACATGGCTTCGTTGTCCATCTTGCTCACGTTCACGTCCATGATCCATGTCCAGCGACACGCAACTCCATTGAAGTGCTGCAGTAGCAGAATCCATTCTTCCAGTTGGTAAAAGCTCTCTACTTGTTTCGCCAAACATTCCACCTCAACTTCATCTTTCAACTTGAGCTCATTTCCCAAAACCACGCCAGATAGTAATTTGTAAAATGCGATTTGGATGAGCAACACGAAAACGATGTAGAGTAGCAGGCTAACCTCATCAAAAATTCGGACAAAGGCCCGACCGAACCCGATCAGAATTGGTGAGGACATGAGCAATGCCTGACAAATAGCGAGAATCAGTATTTCCAGTTGACGGACCCTTACTCCCCATTGGAAAAACAATGATGACAATTTCCTCAAACCAATTGTGTAGACAAGCATCTCTACAAGAGTCACAAAATACTTGTGCCATTTTAATGGCTCCATTATGCCCGACATATGAACAAAAGAGATAAATGCAAGCACGATTTGAAGGGATATAGTAGAATGGGACAATGTCTTCTTCAGCCAAAACATCCTCACGACGATACTAATGAATGATGCAGAGATATAAGTAATCATCATGTAAGTTGAGGCGATGAGAATAAGGCTGCTTTCACTTTGGTCCCTGTTTTTCTCCGCTGACTCGTCAAGTATGGTGAATGAGGCAAGCCATAATATCTCCCAAATCATGCACAACCAGGTGAAGGGTTGAAGTTGTTGAGCTTTCTTGAGGAGGAATAGTTTAACCAGAGGGTGGCCAAAAATTTTCTTTTTCGTTTCAACAGTCCAATGACGGGAATGGAGGAGAAGTGTGGTCTCTGGCTGGGGCTGAGATCTCTTGTCGCTATAACCTGTAACTGGTCTGCAAGTATATTTTTGGTGAAAAAATATGCTTAAACGAAAATTTCGCTCCGATGCTCAATTACAATTGTCATAACATTTAATCATAAAGCTAAGTAAATAATTTAAAAGTCTAAGTTACCCGTAATCTACAATAACGGGGTGCTCGAATTGAGAAGGTTCCTTGTCCTTGGCGAAGGATTGATCCATCAGAATCTTCAGGGAGAGAGGCTGATTGTAATAAATTAAGGCGAGCTGCTCGTCATTTAACCTGCGGAATGTTAATTCCCATGTATTATTTTGCCTTGAACACTGCCACAGCCACAACACAACCGAAAAATATTTTTAAGAAGACAATTTCAAATGGATGATTTTTTTTTACCAATTCTCTGGATTTGAAGTCGTTCTCAGAAACAGTTCAACTGTCTTGGCGGGGCAATTCCTACACACGAGACTGAATATCGTCTCCCCTGAGCTGTCCTCATCCTTGAAAAGGAATTTGAGCCTGTGGTCCTCATCTTCAAATTGATAGTCCATTAGAGCTTCTACTAGCACAAACCCACCACGTTGACAGCCTACAAATAGTCAGACAAAAAATTGTTCAAAGTTTTCTTCGACTTGAAGCCTTAGCTTATTTGATAACAGTGTGAAATCATACCGTTATGAGCAGCGTAATGGAGCGGGGATCTCCCTGATTTGTCCAGTTTGTGGACCATGATCCCTTTCTTTTCTAGCAACATTTTTGTCGTCATTTGCAAACCTTGATGTACAGCCCAGTGAAGAGGTGTCTTTCCCTCGATGTCTTCCTCATTCAGTTGGCATGTTTGGAGGAGCTCCTCCACAATTACCAGGGATTGCTGATTTTCTCCTGAAAGCAGAGCAATTGTACATGAATTAAACATTTTATGATGATCACCGTCAGCCTTCGCATCTGCATTAACTTTCCACAAGTACCTTTCACCGAGCATGCATGGTGGAGAGCATTCTTCCCTTCGTTGTCCGTAACGCTAGGATCCATGCCCAAACGGACCAGGTCAAATATGAGCTCACTATCACCAGTCATGGCAGCGAGGTGGAGACCAGTAAATCCTTGGGTATTTCTCTTACAAAATGTTGCAAGCAACAACTGCTTCAGGTACGTGTTCTGCGTTGTCTTCCAACGGCCCACTGTGTTTTTGAGTAAAAGAAGCCATTCAGTCATGTCAGCACTCTGTGTTCCAGTCTCCGTTGGCGACAGATCGTCCTTCGGCACCGTCCTTCGGAACCATCTCATCAACCTGGTTAGGAATTTCGGAGGATCATTATTAGTACCATTATCATCAAATCCCCAACTACTAAATTTGGACTCCTCTTCTGAGTTTAGATTTTGACCACGAATTATGCAATTTGAGAGGAGGATGGTTGAAAATCAATGAGTTTAGCTAATAATATACCGACTGTTTACTTACATTGTTGCCGTCTTGAACTCGTACTCTCGCAACAAACAACCTTACAAGAATCCACGTTTCACGTCAAAAGTCCTCTTAGAGCGGAGACACCAGCACATGAACCAACAACACCAACAACAGCAGACACCAACAACAACAGACACCAACAACACCAGCGCATGAAAAACCACAATTTATTTTATGTAAAAAAATATTTAAAAACCTTAGAGCTTGTTTGGATACTTGAATAAACGAGTGTAAAATGCCAACTGTCCAAAATGTTTCTGGTGACCAAGATAGTTTTTTAGGGAGCTATTCACTTTATATATACGGATGAGCCCATGTAAAATTAAGATGAAGCAGTATACCGGTTGTATGTAAGTTCAGCTAAGGGACTAAAAAAGCTGACCAAAAACTAAATTTTTAGCTTTATGACAGTGCTGCGTGCATACATGTGTGCTGCTGACAGAGGGATTTGTGTTAGTCTAAAAATAAATGCGGTTACATTTTCCATTTGCATGGAAGGAGGTAGGCTGAGGACTACGTATTTTTTGGAGTATTTTAAGGGTAAAAAGCAGTGACCTGAAAAGAACTGAAGAGTGGAAATGGTATTTGATATCGAGTGTCATACATGTGCGGTATATACGTTCAACTCACACATATTCTACCCTATCGATATATTATTTCTCCGTATTATTCCAATTGTACTCTTAGCTAAAACAAGGATGAACGAATATATAAAATTAGAAGCTTAACTTTTTCCATTGAGTTGGCAGCCACAATGTTTAAAGTGTAAGTCTTCATTCGTCACAGACAGACATGTCCCTTCCTGTGTTCAGATATTCTGTTGTAGTATGACATGCCTTATGGTGGTTCTCCCAAAAGAATTTATTATCGACAAGGTCGAAAGGAGGAGATGACTGACTTTTTTTAAAAAATGCATGCTTTTTGTGACTAATGGTAAGTATGAAAATCTTCCCTTTAAATCACACAGAAATTCTCGACTTTATTAGCATTCAAAGTTTGCAAACATTTATAATTGTTACATTGTTGGTTATATATTTAATGTGACTCGTGCACACTTAATAAATACTTAATACTTTTAATGTACAATAATGTTTTCTAAAACATTCTTAAAGGAATATGAATTCAATAGCGCTATAGTGGGTAAAATGTGTACGTGCGACTATGAATGTACACATGTGTACCAATTGTGTTTCAGGTACTGGAAAGTTAAAACATTGAATGGAAAGGGGACTCTCAACAGAGCTTTGAGTCATACATGCTATTTGAATGTATGCCACTTTTGTATGTAGATTAAAAAGGGAAAATGTGCTTCCCCAAGTTGAAAACGAGGGACCATAATCCTTATCTGCTGTGCTCATTATACTGAATACGGATATTTTTATACAGTTACCATTAAACGCTTATTTTTAGGAATAATGTAGATTTCCTTCCACAATTAAATTGTATCAGTCACTATGTTCTATTGAGGATGACCTCATACACGATTACTGTAATCTATATTCGATTGATCACTCGTCTTGAATTATTGTGGCTTATTGGTCTGTCATGCACCATATTATTGCATCAAAGTGATTTTATCCCCACTGAGCGATTTTCGTCTGGTGGCAGCAGCTCCTACTCCGACAACAATGATCACGATAGAAGCTCCGAGAAAGCCCCACCTCACTGTGTCCACAATTTGCTGGAGGCTCGAGAGGAACTTGAATAGCGTGAACTTCGATTTCGCTGCGTTGATGGACTGTGACAAGTCAAAGCATAATAGCAAAAATTATAAATACTTTTGGTAACTCAAAAAGGGTACAAAACGTAAAAAAGTAATGTGGACAACATCATAATTTCATAATACTATAAATATTACCTCTTCAACCCACATCAAGGGGACATATGCCTTTGGTGCTGATTTGAAGATTGTCATTCCAGGTACTGGTCCGAGCTCCATAGACAATTGGTAACGTCTTCGAGCTTCAAGGATGATTCCGGAAGCCTATATTAATAAGATAGGATTGACGTGCTAATTCAAATTTATTGACAAAATTTGAAGAAGTAAAAATATATCATGGTTGGGGTCTTACAGGACTCAGGTACATGTACGTGTCATGCTTTTCCTTATCTGGAGCCAACCCTTCCACCGTTTCCTGTACGACTGGGTCCGCATCGAGGAAGTGTGGTCCCGATATTATGAAGGGAAGACCTGGAAGGAGAAGAAATATATTATTTTGGTCATGGTTTTGCGATACTTTTATAAAATTCGGGTTAAAATTGTAAAATGGCGTGGGCGTACGTACCCAAACATGGACCCAAGTAGCCGATTCCATTTGGCGAGCACTTGCTTGTGTCCTCATACGGACAGAAGCACCAGTTGTCTGGATTTTTCTCCGGAGAGAATAGATCCTCCTTTTTGAACATGTATCTGAAGGACTGTACTCCGCGAAGAAACTCCTCCTTGTCAAAGTCAAATGTCCTTGCCCGACAATATTCTATTTCGAAGGTGTGCAAAGGTTTTCCAGCTTTCAGCGGAGGTTGGAACATGGTTGGCGCAGTCCCGTTCAGAGCGTTGCAGGTGTCGTCTCTCCAGAAGCCCAATGAGTCCATTTGGTTTATTTTTAAGACTTGGCCGTACGCACTGATTCTCTTCCGACCACCGGTTACCTCCCATTCACCATCATCAGAGAAATTTTTCTAAAAATAAAGAATTACACATGAGTGTTTTAGAACTTCGTTTAATATTTTTAGAAAACTTTGAAACCGTCACTCGCTACCTTTTCAAAGAGGCCAAAGCGTCCATCCATAAATGTTTCGGGAAATGTGAAGTCCCCTCCAACCTCTGCCATTATTTCACCTTTTTCTTCTGCAAACTCCTGATATGGCCGCACCCCAAAGCCTTCGAAGAGAAGCTCGTTCACCGGATGCGTGACCACCATTTTCTCTGCTGCACCGGTCATCTTATCATTGAAGGTTGACATTAGCTTTCGAGCAGCTTCCGGCACGTCCTGAATCATTTTGGCGAGGCCCTGATTCGCCAAAATAAAACCATCGATGAGTTCATAAACCGGAAGTTCTAATGATTATGGATTATTTGTTTGGTGCAACGGAAGGCAAAAGAAGCTTTTGTAAATTTACTAGTAATGGCATGTTGAGCAATGTGATCATATCGTCTTCTTTGTTCCCTTCCGACATTTCTGGCTGGAACTCGTAGGACCGGAACTGTCGAAATGTGATGGAGTCATTTTCTTTATCAATTATTATATCTTCTTTCCACTGTCGTTCTCTAAATACAAAATATATGACAGTTTTATTGTAGCATCATTTCTTGCAATTGGACTGTCTTAGCATGTTAGCCGAAACATTCCACTGTTAGTATCTACTTTCGTATAGTTTGTGCTGTCTGAATTCAACCAATGATCAATTGACACGAGAAAGGAGACATTTATTTGCAAATCTCTGTTTACTTACAAATAGACGTAGGGACCCTTCTCCTTCATCTTTGGTTTCTCTCCACCGGCCATCGCATCCGCATTTTCAATGTTGAAAAGGTAAAAGCTCCGGTACACTGGATTAGGATTTTCTTGGAATGATCGCCATGTTTCGGAGCCGTTAAATAGACGAGCGGACTGAAAGTAAATTAATTTGCAGGGTTAATATTAGATTAGATCTCTGTTTTTCATTCATATTTTTCCATCCATTTCCTGTTTTCGGAGTACGCAAGCAGCTCATGGCAAGACAGCTTCATATCACCTTTGTACCTTAATCTACCAGTTCCTATGTATGTACCACAATTATTCGTACCAAAAAATTCCGTAAATTCAAATACGTACGGTATTACCTGATATCAAGACTCAAATTTGCAATGTAAGGTGTATGCGAATTGGAAGACGTATCCTCGCGTATTAAATGACATTGAACTGTTCTGTCAGCATTCCACATTAAAACAGCACAGTGGCTCGCATTAAATATTCAAAAAGGCAGAAAAGCCCACGTATCAGAAGTATTGACGATTGCGATGGAAGAAAGCGTTATGAAAGCTATTCCACTCTGCTCGGCTTAGGCAAGCAGAAGACAAAGAAAGCAGTAAAATGAGAAATCAATACATTCGTCAAGCCCAGAAAAATCATTTTCAAATCAATAGCTGCTTGCCATTCTAGATAATATCCTTTTGCAAACGCAGGTCTACTCCAAGAGTAGCATTCATTTGGCATATAAAATAAATTCTTACATTAGCCTCAACGCAAATTTGTGAAACTCACTTTCCTGCTTGGGCCAAGTTTTAGATCTAACAAATAAACTGAATATATTGTCAGCTGTAAACCGTTAAATTTTAACAGTAAATTAAACCAGTTTTTATTATTTTCTCAAAACATTCTAGTATACTTTTTATATGATACAACTCAAGTAATTCCAAATTAAAAAGGCAATTATAATGACGTCGAACGCAGTGCTATTTACCCACTTTCTCTGCCAACCTTATTTCCATTCACTTTTTGGCGAGAGGGGACAGATTATGATAAGAAGGATGAAGTGATGAACAAATGCTCTATCCATTCACTCACGCATTCAATTCCTCCAACATCAAACCCCAAAATTTGTAATGTCAAGTGTATGTGAATAGTAATGCATACGCGCTAAATAAACGATACGGCCTACTTTGAACTTTTCCGTCAGAGTTAATGCATAGTCCAAGGAAAAACAAAGAAGGCAGCAAAATGAGAAATCAATACTTGTGGATATTTTTTAGCGAAAGCAACTCTCATCGATGCGTAGCTTGTGTTTAATCAATAAATCCCTTTCATTCATAGATGGGCACGCGGTCGGTCCAACCTGCATACTTAGCAGGGTAATGTCTGGCGGCCGAACCGCAGCGGGTCGGAACAATGAAGACTTTTATGACCGCCATTACACTAAGTTGGCCATAAAGTTTTGTGACCGCCTAGCTACCAAACGTTTTTGTGACCAACTGGTCGCCGTTTGACCTTACGCCATGGCGGCAGCGTACTTGGATTTGATTACCTTCGAATTTTTTTATTTTGTACATAATCTGAAACCTGACTTTTGTGCTGGATACGCCTCAAAACATCTTTTGAGCGCTTTTAGAAATGTTTTGAATTTTTCGACTTCTTAATTTCTGGGAGATGCTCGCAAAAAAATGTCTGCATTATCAAATCGTTGGATAAATTTAACTAATGAGAATTGTCTCCTGTCTTATTTAAGGCTCTCAGACTGAGAGAAACTTAATGAGATTAAGTTACTGCTTATCTTAATATTAGTTGAAACATTCGGTAAATTATAATAATTTATCTATTAAATCGTCCCGGGTGAAGAAACAGATTCCGACACACATTTTCCCTACAAGTGTTTTGAGACTGACTTGCAAATATGACTTCTCAGCTACCTTTAACCGACGATATAACAAAACTCCGGGGATGTAATTTCAACACGACTCAAATCGGCCTTTCCATTATAAGAATCTGCCGGTCAAGGTCATTTTTGGAGGTTTGGGAATGCTCCCAAGCCGATGGCCGCCAGCGGCTTTCAAGACAGCCATGCATCTGGGTATCCGTCGGCCTGCCCAACCATGATACCTTTTATGACATGCTTTTGCCGTTTGTGACCCTGAATAGCTATATTTTGACCAATCTTAAAACCTGAAAACTCACGGGCTATATATTTTAAGCCCTCAAAGTTAAATAGGTATGTATGTATGTACTTCTGGTACTACATAGTAGGTACTACATAAAGTAGGTAAGCAAGCTAGATTTAATAATTTTATCATTATTTTCCAGTATTGCCTTTTATATGGGGCATCATAAGAAGTACTAAATTCTTACATGTGAATTTGCTACTTGTTATAAAAAAGGTTCAGAAATACAATCCTGTTTGCAATTAGTAGGCAGATAACCCTTCATTTTCAAATATATGCTTTGAGTAAGGACCTTTAAATTGGTTTCTGACCTGAAAAGACTCACCAATAGCTGCCAATACCAATAGACTAAAGATTTGATAAAGACTAACCTGTCTTAATTGTCCATTGATGATCATGCTAACACCACCCCATCCCAACGCTGCTGTCAGTGCAAGAAGTACTGTTCCTCCACCAATTAACTTGTGAGGAAAGCGGTCCATTTTAATCTTGCTTTGAACTCATGCAACTTAAATTTACACTTTGTGTATTTATCAAACGGTCCTTGATCCCAAAAAAATCTCTAAAATTTCGAATTTGAGAAAATTAATTTGGGAATCTGGAATTACTTTCGATGTACGGAGGTACCTGCAGCCTGCACTGGGTGCCAGCCTATTCAATTTACGGCGACCCGAACGAAAGTCGACACAAGTTTAGCTGACGTGGTGTTAGCTACAGGGCAAGTGCTCGACTAAAAAATAAGGCAATTCCTCGTCATACTTGCCCATTTGATGTCCATGAAAATCCCCATTTTAACTTTCTTATTGATTGGCTGTCCCTTGTATATTCCGCACTCGTGTGCCCCATTAAATTTTCATGAAATTTATGACAGTCATCAAATACACGTCAATGTATGTTGCTTTCACGGAGCGGGCTTTATATATTTTCGGCCATTTCGTTACGGGGTATCATCATCATGTTAAGCTTTCCGGGTTAGGAATAAAAGTAATGAGACTGCTATTCCGCGGTGGTATTATGAGTTCAGGTAAATGTTTAAATGCTGAGAATCAACGTGATAGCTGCTTTCGATTTATTTGCCAATTGATTTTATAAGTCACATAAAAACTGTATAATTATACAATAATCGATGTGGAGTTTACTGAAGGAGTGGACAGCGATTGGGATAGCTATCGTAGGAAACTCCACCATGTTGTATCATGTCGAGAAATTAAATGAAACGTCAGGGGTAAAAGTACAAATATATGTCTATACTATACAAAGGATATGTAATATGTATATAATGTACAAAATATTCTATATAATATTATCACAAGTCTAAAACACTAATCTCAACGAATGAAGTTTCAGCGAAAAGAAGCATTACGAAGCAATCGTATCCACAAGTATACTATGCTAACTGTGGTACGATAACTTTCTTTAGGGAGAATGTACAAGGTTTGGTATGCCTGTTTGAATTATAACTTGACCAGCAGTACAAATCCCTGCCACAATGCAAAACAGTTTTAAAATAAAGACCTATTTCCTATATTAAAAATTAGAGCGCATTTGATATTTCGTTCAAGGTCACCATTCGGATTTTTCTCTAAAATGGACGGTAAAAATTGCTGCAACTGCAACATGAATTTTACTATATTTTTGGGTTGATCGTCAATTGCCCAGCTGTTAACTGTGGTTGATATCTTGCAAATGTTTTCGCCGTTTTCGGAGAACTCCAATTGCGGAAGCAAAACTATGGACGCAACTCGTCCTTTGTTTTGACCTACAGAGGTGAGGAATATAGGATTCCTGGCGACTTGTTAAATATACTTATTTAAACAATAAAACAAACTAAAACGTCAATTATGTTTGTTTAGCAAATGTCAAACGCTTTTGATATAACTTTCCCGTCTGAGTTACAAAATACGGTTATTAATATGAACATTGGTAGTGCATGAGAAACACCGCTGCCTTGTTTGCTCGAGAACAATAGCAATCAGGGCCACGATCCTTCTTCTATTCACCTCCTAACCGCAACAAACTTATATTTATAAAATGAAAACCAGAAAATTTGTTTTCAAGTTCCACTTTGTAGCATTCACCATTCTCTTCGATCGTCGCTTCGAGGTCATTTCATTTTACTATGCTAGATGCTAATTATTTTCTGAAAATTGAAATATTTATCTCATTCACCTCTGGAAAATCATGGAAATAAAAATTCACGGTAAAAATAATAAAAATTAGTACATAACATTTGCAAAAGTTGTGCGGAGACGACCAAGGATGCAACCCTCATGAAATTTCACGAGGATTGTATTGTGACAACAATGGGAACAGGTAACGCATGAAATGTGCTTAGCACATTGCGATATGCATCCATTGAAACGCGAATCTTTCTCTCCATTTACGACACTTAAACCGAGTAAGGTTCCTCCAGTACTGCTCACTTACATTTTTACCATAAACGCTGAACAGAGGTCTTCTTTGAAACGGCGGGGGAGTACATTAATACTGATACATGGAGTCAGAAAGCTTTCCGCTGAAGAATGCAAAACAGTAGTATTTTTGAAGAGGTCCAGGCTGGAAAGAAGTGAACTCCAGCCGACCCTGGATCTGGCAACCGCCATATAGCAACAACA
>JAQFZW010002560.1:0-16623 GCA_034687055.1 Heteromurus nitidus | reverse complement strand
TCCAATGTCCACCGTCACCAGCAAGGTCGTCGTCTACTACTTCTCCCTTAACTTTGTTCCCTCGCGCTGCTCGACGCAGCCCACCACACCCATCACCTCATCTTAGCAGCGAGGGAGAATGATCTGGAAAAGTGGCTTGGGAAAGAAGGTGGTGGTGGGGAGGAGGTGACTCCTACTTACTCCTCTCCACCCGCTTCAGTGTTGGCAACAGCAGCATATCCTCACCACAGCAATAGCTGTCGACGGGCATGGAGAATGCGTTGCCTTCAGAAGGCTGCTGCTTGCAAAATATGGGAAACTAGAAAAAGGATGCAAGTGTGCAGATAGTGCTTGTACACAAGAGGTGCGTGAGGAAGTGAGGAAGCTGTGCAGTGCACCACAATCACAATGCATTCAGCGAGTGCAGAGAGCTGAGCTATGGAACGGGATTGGAGGAGAAGTGCCGTGCTCCTCTGATTTGACCTTTGGACACGAAGCATGCGCAACCCGCAATGCTGCCAAAGCTCCGTTTTGGCCCCTTCTTCTCCAATGTCCACACAAAGGGGAGCATGGGGAGAGGCTGAGGCTGAGCACAATGGAGCGAGCGCCTTTTGCCCGCGCGCCGACGCGTCTCCAGCTTCGCAAATTTTTGAGGAGTGAGGGAGAGTGGCGAACCTCTCCTCTTCAGTCCGCTACTTGATATCCTGGGCTTCACACCTTCTCTTCACTCTTCACTCTCTTCTCACCACAAACTACAAGCCACTCTTCCAAATCAGTCAAAATCAAAGTGTGTCGTCGAGTGTCACAAGGTGATGGCCATTTATCGCATCTGGCAAGGAAGAAACATTTTTGGAGGTACTATTCTAATCTCGTATTTTAACGCCCTTTCCCAATTTTCCATCCATTTGGGACACTCTCAATTTGACTTGACTTTTGTTGAGGCGGAGAGTGATTGGTTGGTTATTGATTGGTGAGTGGAGATGTGTGACTGGCTGATTCCTAACTTGAACACCTCTCTTTCTCTCTCTTTCTCTCTTTGAATTCGCAGGAAAAGTGCACCGAGCATTCCAATCAGCCCGAACTACACTGGTCGCTATTTTGTGGGAGGGAATCCAGAGGCTACATCTACTTCAGGCGCACAAACAGGAAAGACCTAATTTCCGGGGTAAGTGCAAATAGGAATTGATGGGGCTGAGTGATGATGTGGAAAGTTGAAAGTGTTTGTGAGCGTGGAGAGATGATGCGATTGATTAGAATCTGAGTCATTTATTTCCAATTTCCAACAGAGGCAGTTTTAGTTGCTGAGCAAACGATCATTCTGAGAGGAAGGATGGTGCACCGAGTTGTGCCCAATGCTTCGAATGGGTCCAAGCCCCAGAAAAGAGGAGTGAAGAAAGCTGGTCCGGTGAATGCTGCAGGTGCATCTGCATCTCAACAGGCGCAGGCAACTGCTCCAACTGCTGCACAGAGCAAGCCAAAAAAGATGACGGTTGCTGCGAAGAAGAAGGTAGGCAACAACAAGCCTGCCAAAAAGACTGGAGCAACTGCGAGGAAGGTCACCCCTTCCAAGACAACCAAGAAGCGAGCACCTGCAAAGGGGAAGGAGACTCAAGCTCCAGCTCCAGCTCCTGCTCCCGCAGCACCTGCGCCTGCCTCTCAGAAGCGCAAGTTACGCAAAGCTATCTCGCTCCGTGCGCGACGCACTTCCACCATCTAGGTCATCACCACCTCCTCACTCGACTATTGACTATCATTCAATCTTAAACCATTCCTAATTTCTTACTTTTTTAACCTTTGCCTAGCATTGGGGTTTTTATTGATGCACGTGAATAAAGACTTGGACTAAAAGCATTTTAAAATGTAGCCTGCCACATTTGGTCGTAACGACGAGCTCATTTCTGGAAAAGTAGAGTTGCAGCAATTGCATATTATTTCATGTTATTCACTCACTCATATTGAACGACGTGCAATTGTGTTTGGGGAGAAACGGATTCATGGAGAAGCCATTGATGGATGCCTAGAGTTGTATGGAGGCAGTGTGGGGCCGCATCACCAGCCTCTTTGCACAATTATCATTACGCAGCTTTCCTGTCCGATGCAATTAGGTGGAAATCAACGATCCAGATATTATGTAAACACTAATTCCAGGTGGAATTCCACATTTGCATCCAGTTCATCTCGGTCGACAGGCAGAGCCACTATCACATGAGCAGACGAGGTTTCCTTTTCCTCTGGACGAGTTAACCCAGCCTCCGCTAAAACCAGCTTGAAGGAGTCGTCATTCATCCCTACTTCAATGATGGCAATAATGAGGAGGACGTGAGATGTGGAGCGGCTCTCTACACAACAATACACAACTCTCAACCCCACACACTTTCGAGGGCAGCTGCAGCTTGCCTCATTGGACGAGGAGATGGTAGAGATTGACGAGTTTGCATGAGCGATTGCGCTATGCAGGCAGGTCAGCGCGTTCCAGGTTATACTCCAGCACTCCGACTGCCGAAGGGATTCAAGGGGCTCGCTGGAAGATGAGCTCTAATGACCTGCGTCAGATGGTTTGCTTGTGTTTGTTTTCTCCAAGAATCATGTTGCTCGCTGTAATAACGATGCTGAGCTGGCAATCCCTCTAATTGTCCCTCTTTTGGGGATGCAGGCCCGGTGGAGTGGTGGAGCTGGAGTGCCCTGCTGAACTCACGATGCGAGAGAGAGAGAGAGAGCGAGTCTCTTTGAAAGTGATTAGCATAATGTCGGAGTGTTTCCTCACCTAATTAAGGGGAGCGTGAGGAGAGGAGAAGGTGCGATCTCGCATTTGCCTTGTCACAGTGCGAGTGCGCACACACAAGAATCTGACGAAATGTTGGTCGTTGCCAGGGACTCGAAACAAAGGTGCGTGAGGGAGACGATGCAGTTGTTGAGCAAGCATTCCTTCCTTTTCAATTCTCTCTCTTTCTCGCTTTTTATTACTTAATCCGCTCATCTCATCGTGAGCTGCGCTATTCTCCCCGCATCCACACAAACGCTGTGTTGCTCACAATTTTTGTTTAGAAAATGAGAGAAAAATGGTGTGCGACGTTCACCATAATCATAATCATCCTCATCATCATTTGTGTCTCTGTGTTGCTCTTGTTGAATGTTGATTGTGAAAGAGTGAGGCTTTTTGGAGGAGAGCACACAGCTCCCAACTCCAACCCACTTACCCAGACTTAATTACACAGCTTTTTACCCGAGAACCTTCATCTTTCGATGGCTGAAAAGCGAGAGAGAAAATGTTTGTTTTGAGGCTGAGCCACACACTCTTTTCACCTATTCACGCTCCTCTCCCTCTCCTCATATTCTCGTCATATTCTCACGCACAATGCGAGAGGCTGCGGGAAAATGGAGAGTGCGTGAATGTGAGAGTGAGTTGCCTAATCCATCCCCTCCTTCCCAACAAACATCATCACAACGACAACTCACAAACTTCTCACTGCATTTCAAATTCAATCGTTTCACCTTCTGTTTTCGAGGAGATTCCGCTGCAGACGCTGACTGACGCATCAATTCTCCATCAGCTCCACAATAAACGCGAAGACTACTGATTTGGAGAGGAGATTTGAGCAAGTGTGAAGGCGAAGGAGGACAGTGAAGCGAGACAAAGGCGCAAATTGTAATGCGAGATGAGGGAGCAAGAGAGGATCCGTGGAGAAGGAGACCTTGAGTGCAAAAATTGGCCACCTCTTTTGTTTGCAGTCGTTCCACCTGATTTAGTGGCATTGCACAAATTAGTTTCCACTCTGCTCGTGTCCTTTCTTTCGCGTATTAATTCGTCACCACTTCCACTTTCCTGCGAATCCCTTGCCTCCTCTCTTGATCAATTAAAATTATGATTAGGATGAAAAGCATAGTTGGCAAGCCTAATTCCCAGAGACAATCCGCTGAATGGAACACGACGCTCTCTGACTCTGTACACTTTTAATTGGCAAGTGAGAAGGGAATGGTTGCTACAATGGTAGCGCCGTGACTGGGATGAATGCCGACTTCGAAACATGTGAGATTCCTTTGATTTCAGTTTTTGTGTTTCTTGGATTGAGAAAAGGGAAAGGGTTGGCCGTGACACTTGATTGCTGCAGTCTTCGCTCAAGTCCATCTCAATGGACAATCATGCATGCATCGCGGAGCTAGAACAAATCGTGGACAAACCTCTGCGCCTAATGAAACAAAGAAAGGTATTGCACGGCAAGAGCAAGAGGAATTGCCTCAGAGAACGACAGCGCACACTCAACTCGTATGTTCCTCTGAGCTCAACTTGAGCACCTTGCTCGTAACGAGAGTCAAGAGATGCGATGGGATATCGAGCAAGAGTGCTTCATGACTCTATCTCCCTCTCCATCTCCCATGATTGTCATCATTCGAAGAAATTGAATCGAACTGGGAGGACATGCTCTCTAATGGCATCCAAATTCTCTCTTGCTCACACTTTTCATTTACTCACCCAAGCTTTGCATGAGATCTCTCTCGAGAATGGTCAAATATAGTGGCCGAATGATGCAATACTCGCATTGCGTCACTTTCGGACGGGCTATCGGTTGGAAGGGTGGGAGGAGATGTGTCTTTTTATCAGGTTCGCCTCGAAATGGACAGTTTGTCCAGAGAACAGTATTCGCTCTCAAGGTCACCCTTCGTCACCGTTCAAATTTCAAGCAAGAGAAGGACAAAGAAAAGGAATGAGGAGCGATGAGAGAACATCGCTCATCCACCTGCGCCATCACATGAATCGGAGTAATTAAAAGAGACAGGCATTCATGTTGACTGCGATCCTCCTCTCCACTCTTCTATTCTCCTTCTTTATTCATTCTCTCTCTCGCAGAGGCAGAGCATCTTGAAAACCATCGAGTCGATTCAACAGCAAAAGACGAAGGAGTAATACTGAAAAATGAAGTATGCACCGTCCTCCTCATTCCATTTATTCCATTTCGAATGCTGTTCGAATTCTCTCCGAGCTCACTTCCAGTCCGCAGCCTCTCAATGCCACTCGACTTGTCGCCTAAATTGAAAGGATTGGAGTTAGTCCAAGTCGTAACGCTTATCGCTCGATTTAGTATTCATTTTTGCACTGAGCATTAAATACTGCTGGTGTAATGGCGTAATCTCAGAGATAGGGAGACGGCGACTGGAGCTCGCTGGAGTGAGTGAGAAACCATCTGAGACATCTGAGTTGTGTAGGTGCCTCGAGGCCCTTGACAGAGCAGCGCAGAGCAACCCGAGATTGCTGCAGAGGACGGAGATTGCCCCGAGCACTGGAAAAGCGGAGAAAAGGGAAAAGAGTAGTGCACTAATTACCACTCTGTTGTTTTGGTTTCACTGGGTTTGGGTGATGCAGTTAACTCTCCATTCCTCAATGCTCGCGGATCTAATGCCCTCCGGCTCTAACTTTATTGCTCGCTTTGAAAAGGAGAGGAGAGTGGAATAGCGCAGGACTCGGATTTTTGGCTTGGGCCAGGTGCAAGGATTCAACGACTTTTGCCACAACTCCATTTCCCTTCAAAAATGTTCATTTAACTCTATTTACGTTTGACTCAAAGTTTGGAGAGGGAAGTATTGTTACAATCAAAGTCAGGATGCAGTTGGTGGGCAATTGGTTCCGCTAATTGTAAAAAGTAGAACTGACGAGTTTAGTTAGCTTAGTTGACAATAAACTCTTATTCAAAGACGGAACCAACTTACTACTCACTTCTTACGAAACTCATTTGTAGCAAACGTGGTGTCCCGAGTCCCGAGGGGGAATTGGTGAGGACTCGATTCGAGTGGAATGTAGGCAGGGGGAACTGTAGCCCAGGATGGAGACCCTTTATCTTTTTTGAGAGGAAAGAGCGGGTGCTCGTAACGTTGACAATTGTTGGCCCGGAACGGCTGCAAGTTATGAGAAAGTGAGGAGTCCTTTGAGAGGCAGCTCGGCTTTCAAGAGCTGCGCATTCTCTGTCCCACACAAAAGCACTCGAAATATGGGCAACAGCGTTTCAATGGCCTGCATTACAACTCCACTCGAAGGCTAAGCCGTAAAGTGCCGTCCCTTTGCTCCTTCCCAAGAAAAGAGGAGAAACTTGAGAGACCCTCTCGTCCCTTTCATAATTTACAATTTTCTTGTGTCAGAGGAGAACTGAAGGAAAAGGAGATTCCACACTCGAGTATTTTTTTCTTCTCTCTCTCTCTCTCTCGTCGAAGCGACCCCTCCCCCTTCTCCAACTTCCCTGTCCCTACCTTCATTCAATTAGTCAAGCGAGGAGCATAAATGCATCCATCCAGCAAACATCCTTTTTTCATCCAAGTCCATCTTTTGTTGACTAAAGTTTGTGAGGGAGCAAGAGTGAGCTGCTTATTAGAAATGCCTCTGCACTCATATCACTCTTCTTCTCTCACTCCAATCTCGAAATGCATTTTCTTTCGTGGAGAAGGAAATCGTTTTTGTGGGTTCAACTCCAACCATTTCACGCGAGAGAGCAAAAATAGGGAAACAACTGACCGCCCTGCTTCTCTCTCCCCAAAACATCATTTCACACGTCTTCTTCTTTCCTCTCCTCAAAATACAACAAAATTGAACTTGGACAGAATGAGCCAACAAGAAAGCATCGAAGCAGCAGCCTGAGTTACAATTACAATTTATATTCTCTTCCTTGCTACAAACTCAAGCTCAAAGGAAAGGCTGATCGGATGGAAAACAGATTGAGAGAATGTGACTCGGGCTTGAGTTGGGGACTGCTTCCCCACTTCCTCGAGAAGAAGGCAGCAGACTCGCTCGTGAGAAGGTGAGAGGGAAGTGGACGGAGGTGGATGGAGATTGATGAGGTGAGGAATGGAGGACCACACCCAAGTCAATGCCTTGCTCCGTTGCTCCCTTCCATTCATTCATTCCGCAACTCTCCATCTGCACTCTGCCAACACAAATGCAAATCTCTTGTTCAGCCATCCACTCTGCTGCGGTGGGCCCGTGACGGTGACACTCACAAAATGGATTTCGTGCAAAAGGGACAGCACGACCGAGTGGCTGAATGGGAGATTGAGCGAGGCGCTAATGAGCGGACAACAATGCTCGCTGCAAGAAACACCCGCGAGACAATGCACCCGAGGATTTGGAGTGGCGGAGAATGGAGGAGAGGGGTGCCAGAGTGCCAGGCCACAAGCAACACACTCTCCTTCTCAATACTTCTGAATGTCGCCAAATCGCTATCACGGGATCAACGCCAAACTTTTACAATTTCGCTCGAGTCGTGAACCTGGGAAAGGAAGAAGCATCATCAGCATCATCCTCACTCCGCTTTGCTTCCTTGACTTGCACTTTTTTGCATTGTTCCCCGCCTTCCATTTTTTTTTGCTGCTCCTCGTGTTTCCTTCGAGAGAATGAGAGAGGATCGTCAATCCTTGTCAATCCAAAGTTAATTACTTTGCATAATAAGAGCTAGTTGCATGCACTCATCCAATTTCCCTGTCAACTTAAGCCTCCTACTTTTGTGTGCTTTGTGCATTAAACGATTCAGGGAGGAATTCCCAGTCATCCGCTCAAAATAAAAACAACAACAACTTTAGGAGAGGAAGCGTTCATGTCTTTCACCTCCATTAAAACCATCAACCATCCTTCATTTGCCTCGGTCAGGCCGAAATAAGTTGGCAGAAGGAGCTTCATTCGTGAGAGGAATAGTTGGTCAGAATGAGCTAAGAATGTCGTCGGGGGTTTAAAGTTTCTTAACTTTTTCGCTGGGAGAACTCAAGCACGACGAATCATGCTTTCGCTCAGCATATTTCGAGTTTTCAATGAATTTAAAGTGGAATTTTGTGATTTGAGATGAGGTGACAACGGGACCACATTTCTGCATACAATGAGCGCACTTTTTTTTACAATTTCCTCGTTCCGACCAAATTTCAAATGACGGCAATAGGCGCGACACCCCAACAGACATGTTCCTTTGCGCGTTCAAATGAATAAACAGCGAGGACGCTGTAATTTAATCTGGATGAGGTGTCGGACTCAAATAAATCTCGAAGATAACGCATGTTTGGGGTGGTCACTCAACTGCCGACCCACTTGCGGATTTGAGAAGGGTTCGAAGAGCACCAACGGTGTTTTGTAGTCACGATGGACGTGGCTTGAGAAGGCGAGAGCCAACAAGTTGGCGTGTCTGACATTTCGCCCACACACCGTGTTCCGCTTTTGCAGAAGAGAGCTCAAGTCTTGGGCTGTCGCTGACATAGGATCCCGAGAAGAGCTTCCCATTCTTACCAGCTTTCAGGGGGAAATTTATTGTCGAGGTAAGACGAGATGTGAGGAGATGTCGCAGAAATCTGCATTCAGCAACAACTTGCCTCTACCACTTTTTTGGGCCAACATGTTGGCCACTCTGAATGCACTCTGAGGATGCACCTCGAAAGGTCATGAACTCGCTTCGTTCCTTGGTTGAGAGTTGAGAGAGTGATTGGCCAATTGGCCTCAACCTCCTTTCTCCAGATCGGAATGAAGACACCTGCTGCTCGCTCTCTCTCCCTGACAACCGAGGTGGAGATCATTCCACTCAGATTACCACCGACCGGACCAACAAGTGCCTCGATCTTACCGAGCGAGGGAACATTGTCCCCAGAGAATGCGAGAGTGACATGCCAACGCAATCACCTTAATTGTCACGATGAGCCTCTCTCTCTCGCTCTCGTTGTCGTGGCTCGGAACCAACGCAGAGTCATCTCAGGTTTCGGATTGGAGGAGAGAGAGGAGTTTGAGGAAGGGAGGTGAATTATGAGTGTTGGTAATAAAGTGGGAAAGACGCTTCAAGTCAAGTGTCAAAAAGGGTGAAGATCGGAAAGAAAGGTGAGACAAGCTTTTTTCAAAAGTGAACTGTCACATTTTTCGTGTCGGATTGAGGATGTGAGGGGAGTAAGGAGACAAGAGCACAAGAATGTGGTGTGTGACTCCAACTCTCTCCTCTGCTGTTCCACCTCAATTTGTGGGAGAGAGGACCTACAGCAAAGTGAAGGTAGAGTGCGAGTGTGAGTGTGAGTGGCGGACCCATGAGGAGTGGAGTGAGAGACACCAGTTCTTCCAGCCTGCTTCTCCGCGATTAGCATGACAAATGAGTGGCTTGGCAGAGCTAAACACGGTAGCGAGAGAGGAGCAGTTAATCCGAAATAATGAGTTTGATTACAAAGAGTGGCTGTCCTCTTCTCCCCGATTCACTCGCTCCTCGCTGTCTTGTCGCTAACCGGGACTGCTGCAAATAAGAGGAATTACGTATGCACACTGCGAGTTCTGCAGAGGACAAGGTGTGTCACCGACATCATCATCAACAGCAACAATGCAAACGAGAGAGAGAGGGACAAGCAGACTCGCAGAATTTCTGGTGCTGCGCGCATTGTGCTCGAGATGGATTAGCGAAGGAGGAATGAAAATCGTAGATTTATTGCCGACGGATGAAGTATTCAGATGAAGGAGAGGAGTTTTTCTTGTGATTCCCTCTAAAAATGTGTAGTTATCCATGCAGAAATGGGAAACGACTTTGGGCTGATGGCAGTCTCGCTCCCATCTCTCCCATGCATCATCAGCCGAACAAGGCAGCTCCGCTTGGTTGTGAAGGGAAGAGAGAGAGAGAGAGAGAGCGAGAGAGAAGGAGAAATAGAAAAAAGGCGAATTGTGTACGTGACAAATAGGTTGCGAGAGGAATGGGCAATATTTTAGAAGGAGAACTGCCAGCAGCAGACAGCAAGAGCAGAAGGAAAGGAGCGAGGAACAAGGACATGATTCGGAAGGAGAAACAACGTTGCACAGCTCCACATCATCATCGTCATCATCTTGATCGCATGCAGATTCAAGGGGAAATATTATGGAAGAGCTCTCGTCTGCTGCTCCCACTTTGCTCACTTGCGGAGGAGTTGTGAAAAAAGCGAGAACCGGTAGCGTAGGTTGCATTCATCCACCCGCTCCCATCCTCTTCCCTCAAACATGCAAAAAAAGTGGGAACATTGTTGTGCCCTTGCTCGGCAGGACCCTGCTCTCAGCTGCCAAGATGAGAGCAACGAGCACTTTTTATTCATTCCACCTTAATCGCTTCCATTCACACTAATTATCCGCTCTCTCTCTCTGCAAACAACGGGATTGTTGCCGGTGGAGTGCAGGGAACGCGGAAACATTGCGATACTCCAATACTCTCTCGTGGCAAATGACAAATGAGGGAAATCATTCTTCCCCAAATAAAAGATTGCGCTTTCATTTTATATTCGCTGCTGCATTGTTCGTTGTTCGTTGTTCCAGGTAAACTTGGAGGAATCGCTGCTCCAGAAGAAGCAATGATGAGCCTTGTGATCCGGCGCTTGGCAATTTTATGCACGCCGCTAATTAACAGCTTACGAGACTGTGTTGGCTCGAGGAGAGTGCTGCTAGGCAAGTGATTGCCCTATGCTCCTTGTCGCACCCCATTTGCAAACGATGAAGGCGCATTTTTCTTCTCTTTTTCTCTCACATTTCCTGCACATTAGCTTAGCCTTTGCTCCGTTTCACACAAAATGTAAACTTAATGTCATTAGCCATTTGTCATCGGAGAAGCAAGTGGCGTAATCATTTTGGGTGCGCTGAGGCAAAGTTGTGTGAACTAACGTGTGGACGAGGGCGCTTTGCAGTTGCTCACTCACTCAGCTCGGCATCAGCATCCGCATCAGCATGCATGTCATTATCTTGGCGGAAAAGAGTGTCATTTATCATGGGAGGAGGGAAGGAGGTGGAGGAAAAAAGCAGAAACAGCCACGCACCAGCGTTGCAATTCCACACAGGATTCGAAGATGGCCATTTCCCCCTTTTCTCAGATTGATGAGAATGAGCGGAGCTGACTGTTTGCATAGCGCGCATCGCTCTTCATCATCATCTCGTCAAATGTGGATAAATTAGTGGACGTGAGGGGACGTTTGCGAAAAAAGGAAACTGGTTCGTGGTGGGCAAGCTACTTGTTCCTCTACTTACTCTCCTTGCCCAGTCTTACGTCAGTCTTGATTACCCCCGCACACTCTTCTCCACTCTCCACCTTCAACATTGAGCATTAGAGCGGAAGAACCACAACTCATCAACATACTTTTATTCCAAACATGCCTTCCTTCAGTCTGGAATTTCTTCCACTTGCAATCTATAATTTGAGAAGGTGAGTGAGAACATAACGTTTGAAGATCAGAGGGGATGACCCTGGCAAAAGCAAAGTGCTCTCATTTCACAAAGTAAGTCCACCACGCGTACCCATGACCTCTGCCTGAATCAATGAATATGGGCTTACAGAGTGCGCACTCGGTCCGATTGTTCATGATTGTTGGGTGAGCAAGTGAGAGTTGTAAAAAGGATGCCACAATTTGTAGTTGAAGAGCGGAGTGGAGTTGTACGTACGTACGTACGTACTCAAGGCTCGATTGGAGAAGAGGAGACTTGCGAGAGAGAGAGAGAGAGAATGAATTGCCTCGGGGGGTAGCTACACAGCTACACAGTTAGCCTGTGCACAAAACTTCATCGCTGAAGGCTGAGGACTGGGCATGTATTGAGCAGAGCAGAGTGTCTCTCCAAATGGAACAACTCGAAACTATTTTGAAATGGAGAGGAAGCTAAGCTGGTCCTCAAATGTTCCTCTCCACCAGCAACAACAGAACAACACTGCTACGGTTTCAGATGAAGAATATTGTTGGAGCGAGCGAGGGCTGTTGTGCTGGCAGCTCAGCAGGTCGTCTCTTTCAGAATTAGAAGTAATTGTTGGTGTTGCACCATCCGATCCCTGCCACCAGCACTCAACATTCTCCACCGATGTACCCTTCTTATTTTCGAAATCTATCCCGTCCAAGTCTCTCCGCTAATCCACATATTCACATGCTCAACGCAAACTGCGCCATTAATCCGCTTTGATTGAGTATTGAGAAGGAGTGGAGGAGGGGTGGAGGATAATTTGGTTGCTGGTCCCTCAATGTTTGCCCGTTCTTCCCTTTTGAGACGAGGCGGGTAGATTGGAGATTGGAATAAGAGAAGCTCAAGCTCGCTTTGGGAAATGGGAGAGTAAAGAGAGTAAAGTGTGGTAATGGATGGGATGACGAGGAGGACAGAGAGGAATGGCAAATGTCAGATTCCATTTTTGACATGTTGTTCGGATAAAAAGCGTCATTTTTTCCCTTTCAGAGTGTAATGTGCGAGGCAAGGAGGCTGGAGAGCAAGCAAGGATGAATCGGGAGTGGCAACCAACCAGCCGAGTTTGCTGCACTCTCACAACCAAACACACATTTTTTATGCAGACGAGAGAGAGAGCGAGAGCGAGTATGCATCCATTAGCAACGAGAACTGAAGAGAGGTGCAGTAGAAACGAGTGCAATCGACACGGCAGACTTGACGGCTGTAGAAACCCATTAAAGCCCTCTCTCTCTCTCTCTCTCTGCCTCTCTGCCTTTTGAAGCTTATGCAAAGCGTGAGCTGAGGTAATGCATGTGAATATCAGTTGAAATGGATGCGAGTATCTCGGTTTCCCATCGTCTCCCGTTGACTCCCGGGTAACAGAGAGTAAGAGCAAAAGCGGAGAAGGGAACTCGAGAGAGTTGATCCAGCACCCCACGTTTTTTTATCCGCAAACAAAGCGATTAGGGCTGAAAGTGTTTCATCCGAAGATGGTTGGATTGGATGCACTTTTGTCGCAGTGAGAGGAAGCAGAGGAGCAGAGTGCATTGGGACATTGGAAGGGGAGAGTGTGCACCCCAAAATGTGGTTCGCAGAAGAGTTCATTCCTCCTACCTCAAAACCACCGAGTCTCTTGTTGTCATTGTGAGTGTCTCAACCAGAGTCTCCTTCTCATTGTTCGCCTTTTCCTCCATTTACCTGTCGTACAATATGCATTTGTCCAGATTTGTTAAATCATTAATTCACTGGATGAAAATATTAAATCTGGGCCACTCAATTTCATAAGCTCCAAATAACAACGACGTTTCACTTTTCAATTCGTTGAATAAAAAATAATATTCTGTTTTTCAATTAAAGCAATTAATCATTTGCAAATGCATCGACAAGATTGAACGAAAATGCAAGCGACTTTGGCTTCATTGGCTTTGGAGTGTAGCCACGTTTTGGTTTATGAATATTGACTCTGACTGAACGTGTCGGTTGAGTTTGAGGAGAAGTTTTGAGAAGGTATTGCTGGGCTTGGTTGGTAAATGGTAAGGCTAGGTTTAGTTGTGGTGTATCGTTGCAAGTGCTTCCCTTCGTCTCCTTCTTCCTCTCTGCGAACAATGCTGTAATGATTATTGAAGGATGCGAAGCTCATGTTTTGTGCGTATTGTCATGTCCTCGTTGCAAGTATATCTCGCAGCGAGCGGTCGCAGAACAATGTGCTCCGAGTGCACATGTACCCCTCCACATCGCTCCACTCCAAAATCCAATACCCTTCAACCTTTTTTCCAAAAAGGAAAACCTTCGAAGCACATTTCACGACGCTCTGCCTCCATTCTGCTGAAAAACGAGGCAAAAGGAAACACGTCGACGAAGCATTACAAGTTTTGGTGATGTCGTCTAATGGGATTTCCTTTGTCCTCCTCAAAACACTCTTTTCCCAACCATTTTCTCTCCTTCTCTTTTCAGCGAGAGAGAGAGAGAGAGAGAGAGGGACGAGCTGCTTGCAAGCAATAGCGCTTATTCAATTCATTTTGTCACGATGCAATAATCTGAGATGTAATGGTGGAAGTAATGAGGCAGGTAGAGAGAGACGCAGTGGGCTACGGATGATCTTGCCAACAATGGCACGTCAAGAGCGACACAATGCTCGTCACTTCATCATCCTCCCATTATTCCCTCTGTTCCCCTCTATTTCGTCGAGAGACTGGCTCTTGGATCTCCTTGTCACTGCGACTCTGCCACGGAGCCTCATCAACTCGCTGCCCACTGACCTGGTTTGCAGGCGGAGGCAGCGAGTCCGAATCGGCCTCATCCACCGATCCGCTCTGTCCTCCTCATCCGCGCATAACATAACTTCGTTTAAAGATGGAGGCCATTGATAAGGAGGTGAAGAATGTATGCGCCTCAGTCTAAACCGCTTCGAGGGAATATGGGAGAAATGATGGGAAGTCGTGGTCGAATGCCCTTCCACAAACGACAATCACTGTAGCCAGTTTTTCGGGAATGATTGGCTCATTTCGAATGTGAACTTGAAGTTGAAGAGAGGAATTTATAAGGAAAACAAGCTCATTTATTCTCAAATGAGAGGACGACGAGGAGGGAGAGCGTTCTGGTCCGGACTCAAGGAGGCATGGACGAGGATAGACACAGCGACAACTGCTCGCATTGCTCTCGATTACATCAAATCCCATGAATCACAGCATCATCGTCCTCCTCAAGATCAAGATGTTGTGGAGATGAGCTCCTTCTCCATCCCAATAATCATAACAATAATAATCCAAGAGTTTCGCTTTTAAGAAGGGTGGGCTGCTGAGGTCGCAAACCTGTCAACTTCCATTCATTCGACTCGGAAGCTTGAGCACAGAAGCAGAGTTAAGGTAGTGGAGGCACGAGATGATCACGATGAGCCACCCAAAATAGGGAAACTACAACGCAACCAAAAATTGCTTCCAGTTTCTGCAGACAAGCTCTTAATATACTCCTTCCTTCTCCCGCTCTCCTCTGCTTCTCAGGCTTTGGAGAGGATGGACTGTGGATTGAGAGGAGAATTGGGACGTGCGTTTGCCACCCAGGTGCACTCATCCCGACCTCAAATTAGAGGATAAACCAGACAGCCGTAATGACACTCGGCAATAACGTTATCATCATTTATTTCGGGCTAATCAAGTCATTCGATATGAGTTCGCTTCGCCATTCCCACATTTTTATCTCTTTTCCATGCTCCCATTCCCTTCATATCTCAAACAATCTTTACGGAATCTAGAATCAAGCCTGCGAACGAGTGGAGGATCGGATTCACAGTATTCATGCTCGTCGCATCTATGTACGAGTCCATGCGAGATCCATGTTCCTGGAGAAATAAAGAGAGAGAGAGAGAGAGAGAATAATAAATCGGTTTGTATTTTGTTCGCGACGACAGGGCAGCTAATTAAACGGATTCAGGTGAACTCTCTCCCGACTCATGACAGACGTGGAAAAAGATGGGGGATTGATACAAGTCGAGATGAACATGAGAGCCTTTTCAAACTGTTTCGCTGGAAAATGTAATCTGGAGGACACATCACACACCGCCACACACACGCACACTGAAAGAGGACGACATGGAAATGGATGGTCGACTGAAATCCGGATCAATTTAATCGATTTGTTGGGGAAGCGCGAGTGGTGCATCCACCTGCATTTCACATGATGTCTGCTTGTGAATGATGAAATTTCCATAATTTGCAGCTTAAAATGGACTGCAAGAGTGGGAAGGGTGTTAAAAAGAGATGAGAGAGGGAGGATTTCATATTTTGAAGCGGCATTCGAGAGAGCATAATTATTGTTGGTGAAGGGATTTATGATGAATTTTGAGTAATGATGAGAAAAGTTGAGAATTGTCATTGGGAGAGAGGGAGCGAGAGCTGGTTCATTATCGTCGAGCTGATTGTGAGGTAGTTTATTTGGAGAGGGCCAAGATTAATTGCGTTATTATGCGCACTGATGATGGGATGGGAGTGAGCACTTGCACTCGAGCAGTTCCCTCTCTCATCTCATCATTTTATCTCCACTTCCATCATTATTATGAGCAATTGTTGTCGCATTTTATTGCTTTGCGTGCTCTCGACAATTGACGACGAGAGAGCACCCACCTCCGCTCTTTCCTCTCGACAGAGAGAGAGAGAGAGAGAGGGAGAGAGAGCGAGATAGAGAGAGAGAGGGGGGGAGAGAGGCAACTCCAGCGAAACACCTCGCAGTCTACTGTACGGAACTCACACATGCACAGTCGCACACACAAGAAGGTCATTGCGCATCGAAGTGGCATGTTGAGCGAGAGCAAAAGTCATTTCCCACCACACCACCACCAGAGTGCTCCTCCTCAGCGACGAATGACGATCCTCGCGCCTCGCATTATTTCATTATCGCTCTCATTATCTCTTCTTCTCTTGTTGGAGGAGAGAGGAGTGCAGGACACGCAGGCTCTTTCCTGAGCAGATAGGTCCCTCTGGAGCCACAACGTTTCCTCATCTTCACCACATCATCTCGACTCGAGGAGAAGAGGTCGGAATGTGTGAGTTCGCCTCTCTCGGCGATGATGAATGCGACAAGGAGCCGAAGGCTCAAAATGTCGTCCTTTTTCTCAGCTCTTTGTTGCCGTCATCGAAAAAATGAAGGGAAAATATTTGTGGAAATATATGTGTGTGTGTGCGTGGATATTAATGCGACTACGCAAACCACAAACAACAAGCGGAGCGGATGATGTATGCTTACGCTTACGCTGGCTTTCGGTTGGAGAGAGACAAAAAAGGAAGAGTGACATGTAAGCGGAGCGAGTAAAAACTTGTCTCTCCTTTCGTCGTCCATCTTGGACGCTGTGAGAGAGAGAGGTTGCTTGGCTGCGGACAGACGGAGAAATAGCTGGCAGCCTCGATCCGAGAAGAAGTGAATGCGGTCGCACTATCTCCCTTCTCATCTCGGGAAATGGATCAACGAGCGACGGAGAGTCATCATATCCCAAGTCATGTGCTCGTCCG
>JAQFZW010002559.1:0-16634 GCA_034687055.1 Heteromurus nitidus | reverse complement strand
TTCTCCATCTCTTCCTCTCAGAGAGAGAGAGAGAGAGAGAGAGAGATTATGCTTTATTATGGGGGATTGGTTTTGGTTTGGTCACTGGCTGCGGACGTGGACGATGGTTTGTTTCGGAACTTTTTTTTCCGTGTTCTGCATGTCATCCAGGGCTTCTTCACTTTTTCACCCTCATCATTCCATCGTCAGGTTTCTCATCTCCTCTGCAAAGAAGCTTACGATTAGTTGAGGGAGAAGAGGAAGAAGAAAATATGTGATGGGACACGATGACGATGACTGTGATTATGACAAATAAAAAATATCTAAATAAAATGGAGAACTATAAAGAGTCAGGCAATTGACGTTCCTCGCTTTTTTGTTGTTGGAGTGAGGATGGCAATGGTTGGTTTAGGATGACGAGCCCGATTTGGAAAGAATGGTGAAAGAGAAGAATTAAGAGAAATTGAAATTAGTGGACAAAAGGGAAGCTGTTGCATGCTCACTCTGATTACTCCTTAAATGCCTTGTAGTTGTAACACCTCACAAATCACATCTCTCTCTCTCTCTCTCTCTCTCTCTCTCTCTGATCCGGAGGGCTGAGCTGGAAAATGGAAGTCAGTCACATGAAATGTGTGTACGAATTTATCCTCCACACAAAATACATAACCGTACACAATTAGTCTCTTTTGCTCGTTGCTAATGAATCGAATGTGGTTCTCCTTCTCTGCACTCTCTTTCTCTCGCTATGGTCTTGTTTGGATATTTGGAATGGTCATTCTCAGATTAGATATGCGGGAGCAGGGCCCATGCCAGACAAGATAAGTGAAGTGATTGAATGTCGGTAGTATTTTAAGAGCTCACTGTCATCCCAGCTTGTCCATTTACTCGCGGACTCGCTCCCGTTCCTCTCGTCTTCTCATTTCGACTGCACGAGCACGAGACTCAAAAGCTATACAACAGTATTCTCTGAGGTTGCATGTCAGGAATGCAACTCGCATTCCTCTTCATTATATTTACTCGCGTACGTGCTCCATCCATCATCAATTTCAATCGTCGAAATGAAATTTCGACTCTCTCTCTCACTTCCAGTTTATTTACGCACATATTTTACGTAATTGTTTTCTCTTTTTTTACTTGCAGAGCAATTAACAAAACATTGAGACACACAACACAAATATTGCTGCGCTCCCGATAAGACGGCCATAAAAGGGCTAACTCGGCGTGGGAAATAGGGAGAGGGGAAAATCTACTACAAACTGGAAGCCTGGTGGACTTGGGTGGAAGAGGAGCTCTCTCGTCGTGAGTGACACTCATCACATTTTGCAACTGTTATCAAGGAGATCGTCGTCCCCGTCCCTTTCTCCTGTGTAGCGTCAGAGAAGAAGAAGATAAATCTACGCTCCGCCACTGACACGGAGCACGTTCACCCAGACCCAGACTTATGAGTGAGCACATCTGGAGGAGTCGGAAAGCGCCGTGAGGAACCGTCATGATTCAGAAGTGAGCTCCAGAGAGAACTCTCTCCCCATATCCGCGTATATATACACACACTCACTCACTCACTTTTTTCTTCCTTTCTCGTCGCTTTCCTTCCACAACTCCGGCCTTCTGTACTCCTCTTTCTCGTGTTCAGAGCTGAAGAAGACGAGTTCAGCATCACATCACATCACCGTCGTCGCTTGCTTCAAGGTAACTATTTGCAGTAGCTCTGCTCCTCCTGCTGGTTGCTCGCTCCGAGAGAGTAGGAAAGAGAAGACGCTCATCTGCAGTTTCAGTTTGTGGAAGAGAGAAACTATACAAGGGAGAGAGCTGGAGTGGAACTGAGCCAGCATAAAGAAGTAGCATACATACATGGAATCTAGATCTGACTGCAGCTGGACGGAGTAAAAGCATTTCAGTCGAGGAGTTGGACGAGCAGTACAGTGTCGACCGGAGAGAAAGAGAGAGAGAATATTCTTCCACTTTCTTTCTCAAAACAGCAAAACAAACTCGCTTCGGAGAGGATAGACTAGACTGGATTTTGTATTGGAGAGTGGAGTGAGGATCTAGACGAGAGAACTGAAGCCAGCTTCCGCTTAGCCACACTACTATTCCGGCTATGGCCATTGATGAACAGTCACAAGAGAGTTTCTCTAGATTCGCCTCTACCCCCTCACGAACCTCAGCGACTGGGCTTTTCCAGTCAATTTCAGATGAACTCGAGCTTATTGGACTGAAATCAAGTCCGCGTCCACCATCACCATCACCACCACCGTCGTCGTCGTCGTCGTTACAATTACCTTCTTCGAAGTCAACAGAAGAGAGATGGAGAGGACTCGCACATCATCTCCCAAGTTGGTGGACACTCTGCCGTCCAGTAGGCTTAAGCGCCAGTTCTTACTATGTCCACCGCGAGGAAGAAGACGAGGAGAAGGAAGTAGATCATGCCCGTTGTCAACGCCGCCGTTGTAGTCATCAACTTCGGCTCAGCTTACTCAGAGTGCAGTTGTCAGTTGTGCTAATAGTCACCGCACTGTTTGCATGTTTCCCCAGTCCTGTCGGCTCCGCCAACTCGGAGGAGAGTGACGAGAGTCTTGTCTGTGTGAAAGGGATTTCTTCTGGGCTCCCAGGAGGTAAGCAAACACAACCTTTCTTTCCTTTTGCCAACTACGTTTTTCTTGCAAAAAAAAGAAGTTTCGCGGATATATAATTGCGCTTTTTGCTATAGACACTCGTCCATCCTGTACACAAATTTTTTCTCACTATTTCTCTCGCTTCTTTGTGCTGTGAAGGAAACGTGCTTAGTTGCTTGCACGTGCATGAATCCTCGCACGTTTACGCTCCTCATTTGTTTCCGTAGAAAAGGAAAACTTAGAAAGGAAAGCATAGGTTAAAGAAGGTATAAAATAATTTGCACTTTATGCATCTTCACCTCGCTTTTTTCACATAAAAAATTCGCTCATCACAAATGTTTTGCCTTGTTTAAGTGAAAATATAAGAGCGGTTTTCGCATTATTATGCCACAACAACTTGAAGGCCATAGCACACGCCAAGCCAAGCTAGGCCAGCTTTATTTTGTTTTCTCTCTGCGGGAAAGTCAATATCTGCTTTGAAACTGGAAGCAAGCTGTTCTCGTCTCTTGAAGACGACGTAAAACCACTCTTTTCCCGAAACACACACGCATATTCTTGTGAAGTCGACGACGACGATGTACTTAGAGGGAAGTCGAAACCAGGTGTTTCATCTTACCCCATGGAGTGCTCTGCCCCAAATAAACACTCGCATTTTAGTATCCACCTTACATTACAAGTTCACATGTCATCCCACACCGAAACACGTTCTCATAAACTTCATTGTTCTCCCGTTAATCACCTCCAACTCACAATTTACATGGACTGCTGGGGAGAGACAGAGAGGGAGGAGCACAGACAAAAGAGGTAACAAGGAGAAAAGGGAAACTCGGCGGCATATCCTGTTTACAATGTGGTTGTCAGAGAGAAAAAGTAGGATGTAGAATGCATGGGAAACTCTATTCATAGGCTGCGGATCCGGGGGGATGGAGGGGATATGTACCCCCCACGATTTTTGAAAAATACATTGCGTATATGGGGAGGCGTAGTTAGAGTTATTTTTGGCGGTATAGGAATATACCCCACACGGAAAATTACGAAGCGCAGCCTCCGACTCTATTCAACAAGCTGATCGAACTCCACTCCACCGAACAAGCGAACAGATGACAATGACGTAAAAACAAAGGAGAAGCATGATGGAGCTGAATGCTTTCTCTCTCTCTCTCCCTATTTTTAGCGAGATGAAGTTAAAGTTTTACATTTGCAAAATGAAAGGCAACTTTCAACTTACAGTCACCATCACAACCACACGAGAGAGAGAGAGGAAGGGAGTTCATATAGGCTTCCCGTAATGCGATCGTTCTCGAGGAAAGAATGGAAACGAGAGTCTCGCTGAAAACGAGTATTTTGCATGTATATTCTCTCATTTTCGCTACTACGCATTCCACCATACATATTTATACTCCTTCTGAAAAAAGTTGGTAACATTAGGCTTAATGTTGTATCTGCATACATCATCCAATCCAACATTATTATTATTGTTCGACTTTTTCGTGCAGTGAAGCAACCACGATGAAAAAACAGAGTAGAAGAGAGCTCCTCCGTCTCTCCTCTCCTGTCATTCACACTTCTGTCTTTGGCCGACTTCTTTACAAGTCTTGATGGGCTTGTTTGTGGTGGTCCGATGTGAAGCAAGATTTTTTGTATATATTTTATTTTAAAAAGTTATTTTGAACGGGAGAAGCAGAGTCGTTCTCCGTTCTCCTGAGTAAATTTAGGTTCGCTTTTAAACTTTTCCACATCCATCTTTGCTCTCGACGACGGCGAAAAGGAAATCAACCCTGAGTGAGTGTGATTCTTTATGTTGCCACATATTTGTCAGAGAGAAAGAGAGTGAGAGAAAGGAAGCTGCTTGCTCTTTGTGAAATGACTTGTATGAGACTATATGAGAGGAGAGGACTGTTGCATAAATAGATCCCCTGATTCGCAACGTTGTTTCAGATGAATGAAGCATATGTAAATCGCTTCCAGGTATTTGTGTTTTGGAGGAATTAAGTTGCTTTATTCGTCGACATGCGTCGAACATGGATGAAGTGATTACATGGCGGCATGGCATATACGCTACAGACCATCATCGCACGAACAATAAACTTTTTTTTATATTCCACTTTCACTCAGCAACAAAAATGAATGGAGCAGAAGAGCGGAGATGGAAAGACGACTTCTTGCTCCAATGCTTGATGATGGTGGTGGTGATGACGATGATGATGAGATGTTGCTCTTTTCTCTTCAGCTTTTATTACGAATCTTTCTCTCCATTTTCCATCCGAGAGAAATCCAGTTTGAAAAGTGGATCGTCGTCTCGGCGTCTGTTTTTATTTTTGTACTGCGGAAGTCAACATTTTATTAGGTTTTCATCCTCGGTTCCTATTTGCACATTAAAAAGTTAAATTGAAAGTTTCCCAATCAGTGTACAGACCACTCCATTTTCCATTCGACGAACGTATGTAACGTCGTCGTAGGGAGTGTACACTTTTATATGCAATGATGAGGGGATATGCGTGTAGGATGTTCACATTAAACTTGTGCGTCTTTCATCTCTCTTCTCTCTCTCTCTCTCGCATCGCAGTTTCCAGTTTTCCTCTTTCCCAACATCATTAAATGTTTACAGTAAAAGTGTTCAACGGAAAAAGGGAAATGGGGAGGGGTGGAGTTGTACTCTTTCGAATAAAATTCTTTCTCGACCTCTTTCCCCTCTTCTTTGTCTTTGCCACACGCGCGTCTGTATTGCAGAGGAGAGAGAAGTGGGTAATAAGGAAATTTCATCAGAGATTCGGTTAGTTCGTCAAAGTTCACTGATTTATTTCCATCGTTCTGAGCTGGAACGTTTAGCAAGAAACTCCGTTGTTGCTCCACATAAAACCGCGCTCCTTGACAAACGGATGTAAAGTAAAAGTGCATTTGCTTAATAACTCACTTTCTGTCTCTCACCACATCCATCCGTTTCTCCTCTTTTCAAAAAAAATCCAAGCATTGTGTAAATATGTTTTTTGCTCGTATCCACAAAAAGATCAAGTGGTGTACTGTGCAGTCGAGGAAAGATAAAGGAAATAACAGCGTCGTCACATGTTACATAAATGTCAGCAAAGAGGAGACAAAAGTTGGGGAACAAGTCTTATGAAGAATGATACTCGCTCTGGCCATAATTTTTTTAAAGTTCTTCTTTCCTCTCTTTTGATTCTCTCAACGAAACTTGTCCTTTTGTTTCTGTATTATTCATGTGTGTGTGTATCCAATCCACTGAATACACAGAATCGAGAATGTATGGGCGCAAAATAAAAAAGTTGCAAAAACCATGAACAAAGAATAACAGCGAGAGAAAAATTCCGAGGAAAAAAACAACTTTTATTTTTCAATTCAAATGAGTGTAGGCAGAGGAGGAGAAATAAAATAAGCAAAAAAAAAAATTCGAGCTCTCAAGTTTTTTTCCACTGAATTTTGATTTGATTTGCTTTTTGCTCTTTTTCCGCTTTTTGGATTGAACCTAATTCCCCTGATAATTTCGGAAAAGACCATAGCGTTGGAAGGGAGTTGGAGAGAGTGTTTCATGCAAAACATTGTCAGCCATTTTGTGCTGACTCATTTCCCCATGGTTGTCGTCTGGATTTAGTGAAATAAAAAAAAACTTGCAAAATTGTTTTGTTTTCTGTAGAGAAAGTTGCTTTCATGGGGATTTTGCAATTTTGCCCTTCGTACAGGGATTGGGAGACTAGGAATCACTTCCAACTTATTACAAAGGAGAAGTGCAAAGACACTGTGGAAATATACCCTGAACGAAGTTCACCGAGTGTGTGTGTTTGTTAGTGTGTAACGCACACCAAAGAAACGAATATTTTATACGTCGTTTCCCTTTATCCCTGTTTCGTGCCAGAAGCGAGGACACGGGAAATGTCGGGGAATTTTACAAATCATCTTCCCATTTTCTATGCCAATCATATCTGTCAACGTCTTCCTTTAATGCGATGTCGTCAACGAAAGTGGGAAGAAGCATATTCTACTTTCTCCGTCTCCTCCACCCTTAACGTTTGTATCAAGAGAGAGAGAGAGAGATTTGGTGAAAGGAGGAGAGCTTCCTTCCTTCCAAAAAAAGAACACGCACACGAGCCTGCAGTGAACTGGAAACTGATTTGTTTACTAAAAAAATATGACAATAAATATCTACTCATTGCTTCTCTTTAAAAATGGATGCTTACTATTTGATTGAGAGTGTCTACCTTTGTCCACAAAAAATATACAAGTTTTTTTTTGTGTCTGTTCCCGAGCACCTTGATTAAAAAGCCATTCCGTTTAATCTTTCATTATTACGTTTCAAAGTGTCGAGGAAGGGAAAGACGACGAGTGAGAATTCATTGTTACGCTTCACAAATCAAAGCTGAAAATGCAGTGGATCGTGTTGATGAGAGGACAGACTTGTAAGAACGTGATTTTCACTCAAGTTGCATCTCTCCCTGCATTTTTTGTTGGGAGATTTTTTCTTCTGATGATGAGCGTGAAAGTAATTTATTTTTTTGCTCCTGCGAAAACTATTGGTATTGGTGTTATATCGATTTTGGGGACAGGATGGTAATGCACTTGGAGGGGAGCAGGAGAAGGAAGTCGTTCCTAATTATATCCGGCTTCAGTTGAGCGCTGCATCGGGTCGGGGTACCTTTCGTCTTTGTCTGATTCATTAAGTTGATTTTTCCCTTCGTCTCCGTCTGTTTACCTTTTTGTCTGTCATTTCATTTCCCCAATGGTAGGAATATTTTGTCGGTCATCTGGCCTCGAATCTCGATGTTCACGCTTTGTAATTAATGAATAGTGTGAAGTGATGTAAGAAGGTGATCCGATTTTGATGATCCTTTTCTCATCGTATGTTCGTGTGGTGAAGGGCAACACAATGGAGGAGGAGGAGAATGTGGAGTGAGGTTGGGGCACACAGGAGAAAATTATGTCGATGCAGCGATGATGTTCCCATTACCCTGAATTTTCCACTTGGCCACCCAACTAAAACTGATTAGAAGTGGAGCCTTTTGTTTTTTTTTCTCTCTCTCTCGCTCACTCCAATCTCGTGCGTAGTCATTTTCGGGAAAGAGTTGTTATTGTCGACCAGTCTGGGAATTTGTTACCATTCCCTAATCCCTGATCCATATTCTCTCTCTCTCTGGATTTTTATCCTATTTTTCAATAGAAACGAGTAAAAGTTGTTGTTTTCTCGCTTCACTCAAGTGCCACCCTCATTTCACGTTGTTCTCGAGTTGCCTGTTGATCTTGGGAACGGCGTGTGTGACAGTTTTTCCTGGGGATCGAGAGGGAAATGCGTGTGACGTAGTTTATGAGTTGGCGACATGGACATACGGCGAAAAATAACATGTCTATTATTTATTAGGCGAAGGGATAACGTAAGTTTTCGCCAAAGAAAATCAATAATGCACATTTAACGGATGAATGGATTTGAGCATCTGCTGTGAGACTTCGGGATTCCAGCTGGTATTCTTCGTGAAACAAATCCTGAACCCCGTGGCGCTCCTATGGTTTATTATGGCTCAAATGTACTCGTTATTTTTTTACCTTCGTCGTACTCCTTAACTTGAGACAATGGACTATCTGGCGAAGCTATAATAAGAATGTGATGTGGGGACCACACTATAAAAAATGTTATATTATGCGAACATCAGTATTTTACTTGTGACGACAAGAATTGACAACTGGCATGACTTTTTATATGTCTGCCCAAACATGCAAATAAAAGATGTGTGTATATTAATGCTCAAAATGAGAATTTTGTTGAGAAGAATGATATACGTCGGCTTTTGTTCTATTCCATTTTAGTGGTTTGTAAGGGTAACCGTTTCTGCACACGTGACTTGTGGGTAGAAGTACATCGTCACTCTGCTCCCTGTGGCAGTCTCCAGTCCCCACTCCATTTTTTATGACTCCAAAAGCTCCACATATTTAGTGTAATAATTCCATGTAGAAATGTATTTTTTGAAGGGAGAAATATGTACACCACTCAAGTAGTGTAGATTGTACGAGGTGGGATTAGCGGATAGCTCTGAGCATTGTAACATTCGTCCAATTTTTTTGTGCTCTACTTCTCTTCCGTTCCGCTTTTTCATTTAATTTACTCAGTGGATCCGAAATCCGGCTCACATTTGCATTTACTCTCTCTGGCATCCTTCTGGAAATTGTGAGGAGCGTGAAAGGGGCAGAGAGAGAGAGAGAGAGCCTTTGGGAGCATTCAGGTTGAAGATTATGTGGCTGTACGCTCGCTGAATTCGTCATGTCGATGATAACGCTAACGTTGTTTACCGGTGTCAAAACTCAATAATTTTTACGGCTCACTGCTTCCCACCTACAGAATAGCTTCATATCACTCCAACGGCGTATCATCATCATGATCATCAGCATCAACAAGAACCTTAAAGAATATAGAGTTCTCTCTTCTCCAGACTCGAGTCACATATTCTCCTTGCCTCTAGCTTTATCTCAATCCTTCCTATTCCCCAATGCAATTCTCAGCTCAGCTTCTCGCTTTTTTACAAAGAATTATTTACTTGAGCCTTTCGTGGTGGTGGTGGTGTGGTGACTGATTGCTTGAAAGTTTTTCAGGTAAAAAGTCCTACCGTTGTTTTTTTGATGTGCTGAAATATGCATGACCATCCCTGTCCTAAGCACACATTTTCTTATGCTAGTTTCTTGTGAAAATAAAATAAAAGTTTTTGTTTGAGACAATTTTTACACCCATTTTTCTTCACTCTTTCCCCTTTTTTATAGCGACCTTCCCACGCGGCGATATTTTCATGAAAGTTGGCGACACACTTGAAGTCTTCTGCAAATTGAATCTGACGAACCCGGCTTCGAAGGGGTACAACGCCAGTAACATCGACTTCAACCTGACCAAGTCGGACATGGATCGCGACAACGTTGCGATTAGCGTGCTGAACGAGACGACGGCAGTGGTTCGTGTGCGGAATATGAACGCGTCCAATCCCTTGCTCAAGTGTTTGCTGAAGAGACCGGATGCGAATCCAATTGTAGTTTGCCAAAATGAAATTCATGTTGGATGTAAGTGATTTCCCATTTTTATTCTCTCTCTCACTCGCGTCTAGTATCACTTTTCACTTGATAAGTCCTCCCAGTGTTCAACTCTCATTTTACTCATCGCCTCAGTGAAAAGTACTTATTTAGAAGTTGGTATGTTTACCCCTCCTCCTCCTCCTCCTTAGGCGTTTTCAGTCGCACTTTTCACCAGGAAAAGAATATTGCATTTCCCCCCTCTGCGTTGTTACTCAAGAATTTTTCGTGGAAGTGATCAAATCCCACCTGATTTCATTGTGCCGTGCCAACACGTTGAAAGTGCAAAAAGGATTTTTTTCCCTGTCTCGCTCCGATTTTGCGTGCATTGCACACTTAAGGTGCTTTTCCCTCATATTTTCATATCATCATCATCATCCATCGTCAAGTCTTTTTTTATTCAAGAAGTGCCACTCTCCCAGCTTTAATAGCAATTTCGAGTAAAAACTATATATTCATAATGGCAAATCCAATTTTTTTTTCAAAGTGGGAGGTAGACTATAGATATCAAAAGTCGATCAAGCACACACTTTAACCTGTTTTTAGGATGATTTACGCCGAACACTTACGAGAAAGAAAAAAAAACAAGTTAACAAGTTCCGGTGGTGAGAGGGGAGGCATCTAATGAAATACCCACTTCCGAATAAATTATCGAGGTTGCATTAACCCAAAACGAAGTTTCTCCATAATTCATGTTATTAATGTGGGTGTGTGTATGAGCATCTTTCCCAAAAGGAGAAGAAGAAAAGTTGTTGATTGTCTGTTTGAGGACAACTTCGGGAGAAAGAAAGATATGGTATTTGTTCTAGGAAGGAGGTAAGTGGTTTCCCCTCTCATCCCCTTTAATCTAATAAACAAGCTGGTGGTCAAAAGGAGAGTGAAGAGAGCACCTCTTAAATCTCCTCTTCTCTGGACTCACTTTTTTTTAAAGGGAAATAGAATAAGCTGATACCCCATACCCCATATATTTGCCCCCTTTTCTCTATTTGATTAGTTGTAATAAGTTGGTTGGATTTGTTGACCTTCGCAGATATGCCGTTACCCGTGGAAGACTTCCGTTGTGTGGCGTACGAGTGGAAGAACCTCAGCTGTAATTGGAAACCGCCCCATAACCCTGTCCCCACGAAGTACTCTCTCGTCAAACTCTGGAAAAAGTGAGAAGACAAAAGACTATTGTCGTCATCATCATTAAATAAGAGCAACTCTGTCTCCACGCTAATTTCTCCGTATTATTATTTTTGCGAAGGAGTAAAAAAGAAGAGAAGAAAAAAACTCATCAGACAAAAAAAATTGGCACGTGGTATGCTATTATCTTCCAAGTTAAGTTAGGGAAAACTCCATCTGAAAAAAAAGATTATTTCGTGATAACGCTACTTTTCCATGGATTCCATAATTAATGCCTAATCCACATTCTCTCAAGTTAATTAGAATACTCACGCTGTAATTGATTTTCCCGAGGTTTCTCTACTACTCGAATCGAAAAGTCATTGAGAAATGTTACTTCATTTTATGGAATGTGAACAATTCAGTTTTCTCCTGGAACACTTCATTTTCCACAAGTAGAATCTCTACATTAAACCATATCTATTAATTTTTTGTGCCAGGGGAAATGTTGTTTAATTTGTGTAGCGATGAAAATGGGCACACTTTCAATTTGAGTTGATTTTGAACAAAAATTTTGTTATTTGCTATCCACTCAAATTATAACTTTCATTTTAATGCAACACACATTCTCCCATTTAAACAATCCTGATTGATCATAATATCCTCGACGCATAAGCACAAGTTATTTCAGCGAAAATTGGAAAAGGAAATGTAGGTCACTATACAACCACCCGGAACAGGGAGCACAATGTTTTTTTTCTCTTCTCTTCTTCTGTTTGGTTTTGGGTTAAAAGGAATCGTGTTGGAGCCGAGTTTACACTGATTACACCTACGTGTCATCATATTTTTTGTGTAAACAGAGCTGCGAGAGCACAAGTTTGATTAGTGTAAAATATGGCAGTCGACACAGAGAGTTGAGACATAACCGCGTTTGTTCCATTTTCCCATATCTTGTCATCATCATCACCATTCCCTATCAAAACTGTTTGCTCGTCTGTTTGTTGTCTCAATCTGGAAAGGGGGAAAACCTGGAGAAGAGAGAAACGAGCAGCGAGTTAGCCGGAGAAAAGGCTGAAAGGTGTTTATTCAAGTGGAACGCAGTGTTCTGTTCGACTAAAACTCACATTACACACATATTTTTTTGTAATGAGTTGATATAGGGAAACCCTTATCTTTTGTGTTGGCAAAAGCGCTGATGATGATGGCAGAGAGAAAGGTTTTGACTTTTGCTTGAGCTATGACTCCACTCTAACCTGATTAGCTTAGGTTCCTCTCTCGGGATCGGAGAAGATCTGTTCGGAGAAATATGATGATTTCTTGTCTTGATATCGATTTTATCTAATGATATTTTACCCCTCGCCCATAGGACTCATCCAATTGTGTGTCCTAATGCGACGACGACCCCCACCTCGTGCACTTGGGGCCCGAAAACGGAGCCGTACTATAATCCCAACTTCAACCCTCTCAACTTTCGTCTCACTGGGCGGAATGCCCTTGCCCCGACTGGGATCACGTGGGACTATGAGTTTAGCCAGGGATACATAGGTACGGAATTAAATCTCTTCCTCTTGCTTTAAAAGAAAATGAGTTGAGGATTTAATTGATCTAAAAATTGGTACTCTCTGCCTGTAGTGATCCCGGAAGCGCCTAACCTCCACGTGCTAAAGAGAACCGCAATGGAGTACCGAGTCAACTGGACTTTCCCTAACTACGAGCATTTTCGGTATGGCCTTGAGCACAATCTCACCGTCTGCGACCCCTTCCAGACCCCTTGCAATACTACCGTAAGTCAATATTTACTTGTCCAGCGTTTCTATTATTGCTAAAAGGTCCAATGTAATTATTGCTGGAATTAGATTTAAAAATCATATCTCGTAATGCCCCGCAAGTATCAAATGCTATATCCAAGTCAAATTTATTTTTGGAGAAGAAGAAAAATGACAGTGACTTCCCCTTCTTGCTCGATTTTTGAGATGGGAACGGAGGAGATGGAAATTGACACAGAGTTTAATCTAATTTGTCATTTCTATTCCAATGACCGCAGAGATTCCTCACGAAGCCGGTTGATGGGAGGATGACTCCGTACCACATTGCTGATATTAAACTACCGTACGCAAATGCTAAATACAAAATTGAAGTTCGACTCCATTCTCCAGCGGCGAATGATACTCCGGATTTTTGGTCGGAACCTGGCGCTAGCACAATCCAGACGGATGCAAAATGTAAGTCGTAGTGTGGCATTTCAAGCTGGAACTCATTCTGGCTACTCTTACAATAGAAGAAGATATATACACTATTTTTCGCGTGGGCTTATTATGCTGTTCCGATTCTACTGAAAACGTGAAGGTTGTTTTTTTTGCTATGTCTCTCATGTTTCCTTCCACCTTACAGCTCCAGACTTCCCTCCGGAAACGTCGGTGGGGAGCTTCAGGTGCGTGAAGAGGGACCACGATTACCGGGACATTTACATCTACTGGAAAGCAATACCTGAGGAGTTTAAAAATGGGCCTGAGTTTAGATACGAGATCAGAGTTTACGAGAATGAAAGGTAATGGGAAATGGAGTCTATATCTCCTTCTTTCTATGCATTTTAAATACAAAACTCACCACCTACAAAAACCCCCCTCTGCCTGCGCGCTGTCAATGGAACGGCAATACTCCTGACAGCTCCCTGTAATTTAATCTTCCTCGTCATCTTACTCCCAACTAAAAGCACACTTCTTCTTCTCTTATTCCTGTTTTGCGTCTGCAGAGAGCTGCTGAACATCCAACCGAAAAGTATCAATGAGTCGTTCGCAGTGTTTGAGAGTCTGAGCAGCAGCAACTCCTACGACTTCTATGTCACCGCTGTCAACTCGCAGGGGAGGAGTAGGAACGCTTCCGAGATAACTGTGCCAAGCAATGAGAAATGTGAGTGAAAGCTGCATTTACTTTTTGTGTGTTTGAAAGAGAGAAGGAGCTGTTGCTCCTGAAAATTACATTAATGGGAATATATGGATGGATAGTGGTAGCACAACGGTGTCAGCTCTAAATCTTAACGGTCTCCATGGAGACGTAAACTATGAATAACTTGAACAAACATGTCATTTTCCACACGGTTTTTTCTCTCTGTATTTGTTCGCAGTACCCGACGAGCCAAAATCCGTGTCCATGATGGACTTTACGAATGGATCGTTTGAAATTTCGTGGAGGAGACCGGACAGATATAATGATATCGTCTCCTACACTGTCTTCCGTTGTACGAGCAAAAGGCCACGCCCGTACCCTTGCGAGGTAAATGTGAATGTGAAATAAGTTGTATTTCGTTTTTTTTATTTAATTGATACACAAGACAAATAGAAATGACTGAACATCCGTTCACAAAATTTTGTTTCCAAAAAACTTTCTCTTGGGTATCCTCATGTATAATGTTGTGGTGCATGCATGCTTGTGGGAAGTAGTGAAAGAAAATATTATGGGTTTGGAGCACGCTAATACAATTCCATGGAATTGATACAATTACCTTAGCACGAAGTACAGGAAGGTCTGATCTCACTTTAAATGTCTGTGGACGATCATCATGTTTGAGTGATATGAAAAAAGAAGCTCTGTCCACATTTCCCTTTCATTTCTACTCTTGTGCTAGTCAATTCAACACTTGAAAAGCCATTTAACCTCGCTCAGAACTTATAAAAGGATAGTAGAAAAAAGAGGAGACGAAGAAGAAATTCATTCAATTTTCCGTTCTCCTTATTTCGATGATTTATTGCAAACAAGAAACATACTTTGCCAACCTTTTTAGTCGAATGTGGAATATTCAGTTTCCGGAAGTGCTTCCTCCTTCCACGGAAAATTGAGAAAGAGAGATAAAATCTCTTGGAAAGCCACAAGAGCCACCTGAGCCCCCAAACCAAAAAAAAATACATAACCAAGAAATTCAATAATAATTTTCTTGCATTACCTAATGCCCCCACCTTGCCTTCAATTCTAGGGTTTGTTGGAATGGGATCGTGTGGAGGCCACCTCTTCCGAAACAATCCACAAATTTTACAGCTTCCTTCCCCAACACTCTGATCACCTCTATCAGTTTGCCGTTTCCGCCAACACGAAGCACGTCGGGAGTGGGATGGAGTGGGCCACTTGTACTCTCGTTCATGATAAAGGTTCGATGCAGACACACAAAATGATTGTTTCGTTCTCATGAAAATTTCACATTTACGACTGACTCTTAATTACTCGCAACTATTTTTTTTCTTCTCCTTCATTCCATAATTTATAGTTCCTGGAAAGCTGAGGAATGTTCAGCTGGTCGGAAATCCGAGTGAGTATGAGATCCGAATCAAGTGGGGTCTCGAGTGCTCGTACCAGTCGGGAGATATCGAAGGTTTCCAGATTACTTACTGCCAGGTGGACTCAGATCCGGCGGACACGTTGTCCAAAACGGAGTCTCGGTGCATAGGTAAAGGTAACTCCACTACTCACTCGTTGACATTTTGATGAATGAGCCTGTACTTCAGCTAATGATTCTGGCTAGAACGCTGGATATATAAATCTATTATGGAGGGATGAAAAATGAATTATATTTTTTTGTAGGGGAAATTTCAAAGGCAGTCGCTGGAGCGAATACGACAACATACAGACTGGAGAAATTAAAGCCATACTCGATCTACAAGATCTTCGTTACAATACATGCTGCCGCTGGACAAAGTGATCGGAGTGATCCAATCTATATTCATACTGCGGAAGGAAGTATGTACCCCTTTAGAGAGACTCCCTTCTTACTTTCTTTTCTTTGAAGCGACTTTGTTGTCGTAGTCATGTCATGTGTGTCCTACATTCGAGAAAATTGTGAATGGAGATGTGAAAAGAGGGTGTATCATGTTCCCCTCTCTCGAATTGCTAATTAGGCAAACAAAACAGTCAGTCAGTCACTGTAACAAACTTGATGTTTTTTTGTGTGTTTTATTTTTAGTGCCTAGTCCTGCTGGAGTGTCTCAAGTTAGTCACCTGACGAATGAGAGTGCAACCTTGGAAATCAAGCAGCCGGAGGAGTGGAACGGTTTGCCAACGGCGTACAAAATTTATTATCGTTCAGAGTTCGATCGGGAAGAAAAGATCACCACAAATGAGCCATCTGTCCATGAGGTTCGTCGCGTAACAAATTATTCCCGTACATGATTTCCCAAACGGTCTCTGTGTTTATTTTTTTTCGAGGATCAAGTGAAATATTTGTTTTATTTTTTAAAATTAGATTATTTTGGGGAATCTGACAAGTAATGCGAACTACACCGTACAAGTTGTCGCTTGCACTGCAAAATGTTCGCTGAAAGTAAATGCGCCCCGGTCCTTCTTCGTGACCAAGTTTGGACGTAAGTGACACTGAGGAGGAGGATTTCCTTTTGACTGAATGTAAAACAAAGGCCACTATTTAAATTCGTTTGTAAAAAAAATACCCATTTCAGGCACGACTCTTCCCGACCCCCCTTCGATAACAATGAGTGGAGATGAGACAGAAGTGGAGTGGGCCCAACCTCCTCGCCTAGGAGGACCCATTGCCTTCTTCCAGGTCTTGCTTAAAGCAAACGGAGAAGAGAATAATCTTCTCAACGTCAATAATTCACGAAGTAAGTTGAAAAACATGTTAGCTGATACACATCCACACACGTCTTGATCTAATTCAAACAAAAAACTCTCACCTTACAAAAAAAATAATTTGTGATGGGTTATTCTTGTAGGTTCAAGCTCGGAAAAGTTTCGGGCAACGCTGTCACAAACTTGTCAACTCGACACAAAATACACTGCTCATGTTCGAGCAGTCACAAAGCTGGAGAATGGAGAATACGTTCATGGACCTTGGAGCCCTGAAGCAAGCACCAGCTGCGGTCGTAAGTCATCCATTATATGCCT
>JAQFZW010002558.1:0-16637 GCA_034687055.1 Heteromurus nitidus | reverse complement strand
AAGTGTTCTGTTCTTTGAAATTCTTCTTTATGATAGACGCGCTTAAATCCCTGAAAAAATGAACAATGCATTCTCAACATTTTACCACAAAACTCACCAAATGTGGATCCTTTCATCCTATATAACTCTATATACTCGAGTGTTTTAAATCAGAGTTATTTGAAAATTACATCCTAAATTTTTAATAAAAAATATTCAATTTAAGGAATTAAAAGGACTGCGGTGACTGGACTATGAGCAAAGGGCAAAAAGGTGTAAACGCTCAAAGTAATCATTTGAACATGCGAAAGTTAAAGGGCCACGAAGTTTGCAGACATGCATGAACGATTAACGCTGACACTGAAATGTGCTAGCCGGAAATGGATCTTGAAGGATTTGCATCTGTATTCTGCACCACAAGCTAATCGGAGTAGATAAAACTCACGGTTATATAGGTGTGGCGGTGGTCGCACTTCAAAGCACATGTAAAATGTGACGAATCACAACAAATGCATTGCCGTTTTAAATCATATTTTCCAGAATAATGAAGTATAAAGATTTCGCTTTTATGCATTTTCATTTCTGTATATTCAACTCCTTTTTGCACTTTCATCGCTCTTTAAGGACACTTACATATATCTTCTGATTATTTTCTAACTACCGTTACGTCTCACGTCAGTATAAAAGACGCCTACACGAAGCAAGTTCATCATGATACACGCTTCACTGCACCGCAAGGCACGCCGACTAAACGGCACTTTCGAACCTCTATTCATATTCACAAACTTTGTCGAAACAAGTGTAATTTAATCAGTCACCCTATACATAAAGAATTTGATGAATAGGGTGTGATTTCCATCGAATGCAAATAAATGAAAAATTCATCTATTCTTTCTATGCATGAAAATGTATCACACTATGCGGTCGGTAAGCCTAGTACTCTTTTAATTTTTAAAGGTGGGTGTGGTGGACACCAATATGTTAGGCATATAAGGATACAGTTTTTTTATTAAGGTAGTCCAAACAATATAATATTATTTCAAAAGTGAGCGTCACTTACCGAAACCTTCCTCCCTTTGTTTTTCCGTTTCGAACTTTTGTATCGCTCACCTTCGTTCTTATTGGCCTTTCCGTGATCATTGGCATAGTCGGTTAGACCTTTCTCTGTTCCATGGTATGGCTTGACGTTTTTTCCATCGGTAACTGATGCGGAAGGGTGCATTTAAGTAGAAAGTGGCTCATTTAATCATTTAACTACATTACTACATCAATGAATGCTAAGTATTGTTCTGGAGCTAAAATATCTGTGCATAGTGTAAAATATGATATACCTGTATGCGTTTGCTTGTGAGTTTTTCCATGAGTATTTCCGTGATAATGAGCTTTTCCATGCTCTTTGTCACGTCCTACAACCCCGTAGTTATTAACGTGATGGTAATTTGCAGACGCATGAGACCCTGAACTGTCTAAATCTGGTTTCTTCTTCAGGCTCACGACTTTACTGCTACTCGCCTCAGCAGACCCTACTTCTTCCACCTCCTCTCCCTCCTCACTTTCTTCTTCGTCTTCTTCTCCACTTTCACTTTCTGGCTCTTCCTCGTCGTCAACCACAGTGTCCGTCGCATTGGCCAACGTCACGTCCCAGTAAGTCGGCTGAGTCTCTTCTGCATTGTCAATAGGATCACCGTTCTCATCAGTGCGGATGATCTTTACAGTGCGAAGGATGAGTTTCGATCCTTGGGGCAAAGTGGAGAAAACAAGCTTGTCCAAATCTTCTTCTCCTCCATGCTCGAGAGTGTGGTTTATCAATGCCTTTCGAATCAGCTCTTCTGGCTTTCGAGTTCCATCCACGTCCACCCCAGCGATTTTTGATGACTTTGTTAATGACTTTCCCCTCCGAACTGATACATTCTTGGCACTTGTGCTATTTCGATCATTTGTAATAACACTATCACTCCTTGTCGTACTATTTACCTGTTCGTGTGTAGTTGTAATGTTTAATGGCAAAGGTGCTAATGCTGAGATTTCAGGCAGTGACGGAGTCTTTGAGAAATTTCTTGACGTTAATTCAACCCTAACGGGATTTTTCGTGTCACCTACACTTTCCACAAAGATTTCCCCAACTATTGTACAATAAAGTATTAGCAAAATATCGAATTGTATTATTGATTTTGGAAAATTGATAACCATATTAGATCCCATTTCGATATCAAACAATTTTGTCTTATACTTAGTTGTAAAAGTACTAAACCTATGATTTTGACAGTTTGGAACCAACACCGAGTACTTTCATTGTCGCACGTGAACCGACAATGCCGAAATTATGGCTTAGTAAAAAAATACTTCTTAGCGTAACGCATCACAAGCTTACGAAATGTCACCCATTTACGAGAGGATGTTTGGGATTGATGATGAGAAGCTTCTATCGGGAAGGGACCCTGCAACGGTTTGCCTTGCAAAAACCTGACACATGTGCATGTCAAAGTAAGACTGAAAGAAAGAATTGTGTGCGAGCACACTCACCGTGTTCACTTCAGAGAGTATCAAATTGCAAGACTGTGATCTGTTCATCAGTGGACATCAGCAGTATGGCAGCAGAGCAGCAGTACCTGTGAGAGCGTTGAAATGCATGCTTGCATGCGTGGTTTCATATATGTGCATATATGACGAAGCCGAAGCATACTGCGAATTTTTGATTGTGATACAAGCATTATCCATGGTTAAGTTTTCACATTTTTTCTCCTTTTTTGTAAGATTCGTAGTAAATGGTATATGCGATAAATAGGAATAAGAATAATATGATGCATTATTGTTTAAATAACTAGAGGTGTATTCTCGCTATCGCATTTCCATCCCTTCCATTGACATTCATATTTTCATACAACGCATCACTATTTGATTGGTTAATTTTGTGTGTCTAGTTTCATTTCCACCATGTTACTAGAATTTGAATGATTAACTTACGATGAGAATATTGAGAATGGAGATAATTTAATATCCTGCCGAAGTAATTTGTGTATATGAAACGTATAGTTGGACAATTATTTACGCATTCTCATTTTCGACGTAACTGTTCTGTTAACTCGTAACCAAATTTAATTACTTCTTGTCAACGTGAATGATTAGCCTTGTCGCGCTTGCGGTTATAAATTGAGGTAAACACCCTGTTGTCGATTGTTTGCTGGCTGAAACCGCAGTTAAAGAAGTAAAATATGAATTTTAGAAACTAGTTGAGCAGTTTCAAGTTTAGTTCGATGACTTTCAAATCAATGCTCATCATGTCACAATTATTGTCATGTAGTGCCATGTATTTAATGCTCTTAGAGAATTGACAATATATGTAATGGCTCGAAAGAGATGTACTATTTTTGTGAGGGACATTGATTGGGCGGTATGTTCCATGATTACTGCTCACCTAAACAACTTCCTTACATGTACGAATTGTGACGATCATCGAGTGTGCAAATCTGCCAATATCACTAGAAAGTGAAAACGGTTAACAAAGCGTTTTCCTTTGAATGCATATGAATGTTTTCCAATCCAAATGTCATTCATTCATTCAGAAGATATGATGTGCAAATCTTTGATGCAGTAGCAGTATGGTAAGGTGTGGTGATCGAAATCACAGTATAAAATCCCAATTTCGCTGTAAAAGAGTAAAAATTTGTTTCGTATGGAATCTTCGAAGGTTTCCATTTTATTAACACCACAATAACAAGTATAATTGATTTCTCTCGACGTAGGAATTCTTGTAAACTTGTTATATATCTATAAAATGATGAAACATATACGTGTACTTTGTATGCAATATTATATAGCTATCAATATCGCCTCCTCCGTCATTCATCATTTCTCTTTTTTATTAATTATTTACCCGCGAAAAAACCAGGTAGTTAGGAATTAACTATGAAATGAGAAAAAAATACTTCAACCAAAAAAGTATTTGATAAAACAGTACATATATAATTTAATCATACTTGCGCAATATGGTTTTTTATAATAACACGCGCAACTGGAATCCGAGGTAAAGTCCGGCATACATAAAAATAATTCTTTCTTATGGCTAAGTATAATAAGAAATAATATGGTGGTTTACATTATCTCTTAAACATTCTGTATCATCAGTAATATATGGAGTCTTACTATACACAAAAATCTTTCGCTTTTACTATATCTATGTTTTCCGCTAGGGTCACAGGTAAATTACATGTTCCATCAAAAAATTATAACACGCTATATATGTTTATATGCATAATATATATATATATTTATATATAGTTTTTCGGCTCTGCTAATTTTAGCAGTAAACACAAAGATTTACTTTTTTAGTACTTTCTTTCTTGCTGCAGCAGCTTCCTGCTCTTATTTGTTACTATACAGTAAATTGTATGTACATATTCGACAATATAGTCACTGATGGATCTGCCCGTGTTTTCATTATAATGGTTAACAAAAGAGAAATTATTAACGAGCGGAGGATATTTATCTAAAACTTTACAAACATTCACGTACCAAGTATACATTTCCCTATATCTTAAGCCTGTTGTAAACTTCAACCTGTTTCTCTTGCCATTCACTCTCGATTCAATGACTAATAAAATCGTTCCTCCCTAGTAAATGTACAACTAGAAATGCATCATCTAAACCTGAATGTTATGTAGTAGCGACACATTTAATAAGGTAGTTTAGTATTTTATATATATACTGAATAGTAAATTCGTTTACGTTTTAGCAAAAGTGATAACAACCTTTTAAACAGTTCCACTGCTGGGTAAAAATCTCAAGAGTTTTATATATAGAATGCATAGATTTGGCAATGACATTTTTGAAATGCAGTGAAATATTTGCTTAAAAATTTAATTCTTATATTTTGAAATTTTGTTAACTTTGTAACTCATGACGTAATTTCATCCTACTTGGACGATACCACTAAAGAGTAACATCAAACATCATCATCAAAAAGCTGTAGAATATTATGTCACCTCCCTGTTGTTGTTGTTCACGAAGTGTATTCTACACTAATGTTTAAAAGTTGATAAGTGTTCCATTCAATATAGAGCTAATTCAAGTAAATAGTGTTGTTGGAGGATCCTGTTTACACATATAGGTAGTAAATCCATTTATAGAACCAAGTTAGCAACTAGATTGAGCAATTGAGCTTTGTTTTGTAACTGCTATATCAATATCATGTTCTATGACAATTCATCATAGCGCTCGTCATTGTCCTCATCATTTCTCACACATTTCCACCCCGTTAATTTACACCACGCAGTTGCTAATAATGGTTATTAGTCAGACAAGGTAATTCTTTTGCACACATACACTTTCCTATTGTTGATTTGAGTACTTCACGCTGGATATCCGTAGAACTTTATGTAGTCAAAGCCTAGATTGTGGTTTTTGTATTGTACAATAATTGTAAGTTTATCGGAACACAAACATACACTTCCATTTCACACGACACCTACAGTGACTAAACTTGAAACTATACTCACTCACTATTATTTCTAAGAACTACTAGAAATGTACTGTGAAGACCCCTCTCCCCCAATTTCTACTCCAGTTCACACAGAGTACATGCATATAAATTTTCAACAAGATTTAATAACAACATTAAAAGAGTTATTCTCTCCCTAATAATGAACCTGTATCACATGGAATTTCTTTTATAATGAACGTGTGAAGTTAAGAATGAATACTGTTTTGGGTTTTCCACTATCATTTAAAAGTACAAATAGAGTTATACAGCAGGATTTACACATACAATAAAAGTAGTGTATACAAAGTCCTACTACATACATTTGCTATTGTTTATGCATAACACAAATTGAAACAAGATTTTTGTAAAGACACTGTAAGAGATTATCGAAAATATATAGTTGCACATATTTCTGCAAAAAAATGTCGTATTTCATACCGTTGCAATTACAATAAGTAGATGCGCGATATCAGCCACTCCGCTCAGTAGGTCTGGTGCTATTTTCGCCAAGTTCTCGTTTGCGAAATCACACGAAGGGAAAATATGAATCACGTACGCTGGTTGTTGCGTTTCCGGATGACAAATGTTGACAATACCAGCAGCTTGCTTCAGTTGAAGATATGTTATAAAACCTTGACGGAGATTATTGCTTTGATGTAGAACATCCATATGATCTCTTCCACAAGGTAGAGCTAGAAGCATGCAGTGCTCCGCATTGATCTACAAGTTTTGAGAAAAGTAATTGAATTAATGATATTCACAGTCGTCCATGATCCACGTGTAATTCATAGTTCTGAGCTGTATGTAGATTACATACCTGTAATTTTCTGGCAACTCCTTCAAGTTGGTTTTGTTCCAGTCTCATTCTCTGAGATATTCTTAATGGTGGTATTGAGCCGTCAGGATTCGATGGCAGTGAGTCCCGAGCAACATTCATGCTTCCAGAAACAAAGTGCATTTGCACAGCAGCACTGTCATTCTTCAAAGCCAGCAGTCCTTGCCACATTATAGGGTATCGCTGTAACAAAATCGGTAAATTAAAAACTTGGAGACTCTTTACAACAACGGGTTGATCATATAAGAATGGCTACTTAAGTGGTACAAACCTGGAGAAGATGCAAAAGCGAATCCCCCTGAAGACCTGCTTCTCCGGACGACAAGTTATGAGAGGAAGGACTTCTAATGCGATACGGAGGCTCCAAGGGTGATGAGGTACCTTTGGGCCTTTCTCTTTCTTGTTCCATTGCAGCGGCAGCTGCTGCGGCGATTGCTCTGCTAGTATCATATTGTATGTATGATGGAGAGTGTGTGTAAGATGGTCGTCCGTCGAGTTCGGCGTACATGTCAGAAATTGCTTGACTTGTGGGATGTTGTTGTTGTGGTAGACCTGAAACTTGGTACAACTGTCGTGCGCCGGGGAATACAGCCCCCACTGATGGAGAATCCGCACCTCTTTGATCAGCACCATGTGGTGACGCAAGATGTGGAGGAACACTATGCACTGATGGTCTATCAACCACAGTGATGATTTGCGGGACTTTCTGATCATGTATAGGACCTTGTTTCAACCCAAAGCCTGGAGACTGGTGTCCAATTGGGCGACTGACAATATTTGTGGGGATGTAATGTGAAGGGAATGAAGCCTGATGTTCCGCCTGGCTTGTAATGTAATGTGCCGGATCCGATCCCAAACGCCCATGAGCAGATATAATACGCATGTCCGCCTAAAATAGAGATTAAGTTTATCAAAGACATTGGAAAAAATCACAATATAAAGGCACTACTAAAAATGAGAATGCTATAAAAATTTACGATCCAAATAAAAAGTTAGGAAAATGAATGAATAATGAATAGCAAATACTGCTGATACAACTGAACAAAATAGAAACTGAAACAAATTTCGACTTAAAGGGCACGGTAAAACACTAGCTCAAAATAGACAGCTACAAATTTCTGCTGCTTGGAAAGTCGTACCTGGGACACTTTTCGAGTCAATAAAGTAGAAGTGGTAAGTTGTGTGTGACTATGGTTAGATAATGCATGGGATGTCAATGCCATCACCCCATTATTGGACTTTGACTCTGATACGCTATTATTATTTGAGGACTGTGTTACCAAATCCAATGGCACGCAAGAAGAATCCTAAGATATGAACCATATTGTATTTACAGGTGAAAGCCTATTCCCCTTTTACACATAAAGCAACCGAAAGCGAAGAAAGACACTTACCACTGGGCTTTCGTAAGCAGGTCGATGTACAACGCTTCTTGGTGGATTCGAATGCGCTGGGCGAGTTTCATGTGGCAAGGGCACTCGACCAGGCTTAGGACTGTGGGCTGGTGGTTGTAATGATCCCCCATGCATTTCAACTCTTTGTGAGGAAGACGTTCCAATCAGTTCCTATACATCAAATTTTTGAAACGTTACTAAACTTGCACCCCAATAACTTGCGAATGAATACCCGTCAATAACACAAATTCTATATGGCTTACAGGTGGTCGTGTGCTAAGTTCCATTGGATCATCCTTAATGAGGGGCAATCGACTGTTTCCTTCTGCACTTCTTAGGAATGCCTCTTGTAGTGTTCGTTGTTGTTGCAACTGTTGCTGAGTCATGGGTATTTGAGAGCTGGGTGAACTCACAACGGTTCCAATCAGGAAAGGTGACCCAGTTGGAACGGAACCGGGTGTTGATGTTAAAACAACGCTCGGAATTGGTGGCATTATTGCGGATTTCCGTGCTTGCTCTTCGCCCGCATTTATTTTGGTCACTGTCGTGGCCATCGGTACCTGTGGAAGGTGTACGAGCTCTGGCTTCCCGGCTTGTGAAATAGGTACTTGAATTGGCATTGGGCCAGGAGTATGTCTCGAGCTTGGCCGAGGAGACTGTCTCTCCTGAGGCTTGTTTGTTGTGAGCTGAAGTATTTGCTGTGGCTGGTGTTGGTACAAGCCAGGAGAATTGCCAGTCGTTACAAAAACACTTCTGCTTACCGGAATATGACCAGGTAAGAAAGATGCCTGTGTGCTGATTGGTATTCCCGAAGAAATCAGGTTCCCAGCACTGGACACAACTGTTGTTGAAATTTTTCCATGAGCAGACGGTGGAATCGTATAGATGGTTGATACCGGTCTCAATATTCCACCAGGTACCGGTGATGATAAAGGTGGGGGCTGAGAAATTTGTGGTTGCATTTGGCTGATTGGCATCGACATTGGTAGTCGCAAGGGATGACCCTGTTGTGACTGAAGTGTGAATGGAACTGGTTCACCTACCTTCCTTTGTAATAACTGCTGCTGCTGTTGTTGTGCTAACATGGCTGTTAACCCTTCGTGCTTTGGAATAGGGATTTGTTGATGAGGCAGGAGTGGCGTCATCGGCTTCTCAACCCCTGACGGTCTGTTGACTTGCTCTCTGTCCATTACTCGGCTAATAACGGGCGTCTGTCTCGTCTGCAACTGAGTTTGCGGCAACTGATGTATACCAGGTTGGACTAGCCTTCCTTGTGGATCATTCGTCTGGCCCAATAGCGGCGTGTATTGTCCTTCTTCAGAGAGAATCATTGGGGTCAGATTTCCAGTTTGAGGATCTATCAATGTTTCCATTACTTTACTATCTTTACCGGCTTTGGAGGGGTCCAGATCAGTTCCACTTCCTGCTTTCCCCATCTTTCCAATTTGTGTCTCGATTCTGTGTCCACCAATAACACCCAACACGTGGCTTGACCCATGCCTTTGAGGGTCTGGTCTTCCTGTCACACGATTACCAGTTGCGTTCTCATCAGGAGAGTCTTTGCTTCTGGAACGCGATCGTCGTCCAGCTCTTTGTGCTTGTTGGGTTGTCACAGGTGCAGGCATAGACGGATCTGTGAAGGTCAGCGGGTCTCCACTATGAAGTTTTCGAATAACTTCGTCGATTGCTTCATCGATTGTGGTACGAGTAGCGATTTGCTGAGGCGGTGGCGTGCTCTTAGTTACTGGGGGAGGTGCCGGTGACGATACTGGTGGAGGTGGTGGTTGGCTAGTAGGTGGAGGCTCAGCCACTGGCAATATTGCAATAGTTGGTGGTGGTGGTTGCGGCAAAGGAGCAATAACAGAAGGAAGTACAGGTATTGGTACAGGTGCCACCACAGTGGGTACGGTAACCGGAGGTGGTGGAGGGCGTGGCAGAGGTGGAGACGTATTCTGCACTGGTGTTGGAACGATTATCTGAGGCTTCTCAGGTTCTACTTTTTCTGGCTGAGGTTGCACAATTGGTGCCGTAACAGGTATAGGCGGACTCTGAAGTTTCAAATCTGGAACTGGGACAGGAACTGAGGGCCCCAGAATCACAGGAGATTTCGCAGGGGGCGAGATCATAGGTGGTGTTTGTCTGGTATGGCTAAGGTGTGATTTTTCTAGCCGCTTATCATCGTCAGAGTCATGAAACTCGTACACATCTCCTGCTTTGTCAGCCAGACTTTCCTCCTTCGGTGACACAAGTGGGATCTTGGGTGCTGGAACAGGTTCGACCTTTTCTTCCGGCTTGTTCTTGGATTCTGTGGCGTCAACCGAAACTTCATCAAACGATGATTGGGGCACCTTTTCGGGACTTGGTGGCAAAGGTGCCGCAGGTACCGGTTCAGTTTGCTGTGGCGGCTCGTCTTCGTGAATTTCTTCTGTATCACCTTCGTCGATCTGAAGTTCTTTTGGAGACCGATTATCATCCAAAGCCCATGAATCTGGCTCGTCTCTAATCTCCTCTTTTTCACTATCTGCAGCACTTTCAGCAGGAGGAATTGCAGCCACTGCTGACGCAACTTCATCGTTACTTTCAGCACTCTCCTCAGCTGGTTTTGGAACATCCTCAATGATTCTCAAAGTTGGCGGAGATTGTGCAGAGGTTCTGTCAGCGGGTGGTATTACTAACGGTTTTGTCTCGATTGCAGCAGCTGCCGTTTCAGCCGCATCATCCACCTCTTCGTCACATCCCAAAGTCTCCAGGATTGTAGCTACCGCTACATCCGTTTCTTCTTGCGAAATTGTTGCACTGTCTTTGGGAATCTCATCCTTTACTACCTCGTCTTCAGGATTTGTTGACTGAGGAGGTGGAGATTTTCTCTCCAGGAGCACAATACTCTCGATAGCTTTGTCTTGTTCCACCAAACTATGCAGTTTCTTCTCCTCCTCCTCTTTCCTCTTCCACTCAGGGTCAATCTCTTCTTGAATATCTCGTGCTGCATCAATGTCTTGCTCATCAGCAGATGCTCTAATCGCATCTGTGATGGCATCCGTGATCTTGAGTTTCTCATCATCCTCATCGTCATCACTAGAGAACATCCCTTTCATCTCCTTCTCACACTCTTCTATGTCACGATCTAGTTTGATACTAGGAATAGGCTGTGGCGTTGGTGTCGGCGTCGGAGCTCTGACGGAGATCTCAGGAAGTTTATCTCTAGGAGGAAGCGTTGGGGATATGGAGGAGGCTTTAGTAACACTGGGGACAAAATCACTTTCAATTTTGATTTTGATTTCAGTTCGCACAGGAGAAGCGGCAGGCGAATTGAACAATGCATCATAATCCACACTTTCCTGCTTGGGCTTGGATAAGGAATCTTTGTTACTTGAACTCGAGGGGGAAGATAGTGGCATCCCTTCATGGCCTGAGCTTCTTTTCGATCGTTTTTCCTTATGATGCTTCTTCTTTTTCTTTTCAGATGACTTGGCTGACAGCAAGGGTTGGAATGTGGAATGTGCTACAACCACTTCTGACTCTTCAGCATTAAGTGATTCCCCTCGAGACGAAGATAGGGAAAACGGACTCTTGTCGCGGTGAGGACGGATTGGTTTCGGCTTCTTACTGGCCACAGATGAATCCTCACTACTTGGGGTTGTCAAAATAACAGTGGGGGTGGGCGTTTTCGGTCTTTCGTGATCTGAATCTCTCGCATCACCTGAATCAGAGCTTGATGTCATTGGGCCAAACAGCTCCTCCATTGTTGCCCCTGATTCTCGTTTATCGGACATATGACTACCACCGTCACCACTGGCTTCTCCAGAGTTATAGAACTTTCTAGATTTTAATGACGAACTCTTGTGACTTCGATGCTTTTTCTTAATTTTATTTTCCTTGTCACGGTCGCGAGATTTATTAGATTTTGTAGAGTCTTTGTCTTTGCTCTTCTTCTCTCGTGGTGGAATTACAGGATCATCATTCTCTGAAGAGTCTGTAGAATCGAACAAAGATTGCTTCCTACTCTTTAGCTTGCTGGATTTATCCTTGTTTTTGCTCCGGTGTAGTACCGAATGCACAGTCTGAGGTTTGTGCATACTCTGGTGCTCAGCGTCACTACTGTCCGAGTCGGAATAAATGTTTTGAGAATTAAATTTTGACTGATTGTTTGGCAGTTGTTCACTGAAGCTGATAAATGATTTTGACGGCTTGGAGGACGATAATGACGACATTTTCTTTCGTTCCACATTCTCCGACTCTGACTGACTTTCATCCGACGATTTTGTACTTCCTGAAAACGACATATTGTTGCTTGATCCTAGGGAACTAATTTGGTGCCGACTACTCGTGCTACTCAGCTTTTTCTTCTTCTGCTCAGGTGGATGTGAAGAGTTCACGACCGAGTCATCATCCGAGTGAGAGAATAATGTTGACGAAGAATAAATGTTTGGTCTAGAGGGGGACTTATTCGAGCGCTTAGCTCGTTTTCTGCTCTTTTCGTCATCCTTCCTGCTAGACTTATTCTTCATTTTTCTCTTCGATTTAGATTTAATACTGCTTGTACTGGATTTTGTTCTGTCATCCTCATCGGAAGTATGCACCTTTTCAGTGTGTTCGTGATGTCTTGGACGATGGTCAATGTCGAAATCGTTCATTGTGTCATCGTGCGATCCTTCATCAGATGAAGTATTCGACATGGACTTCCGTTCCTCAATTGAGGTTGACCGTTTCTTTTCCTCACGCTTTGCCCTGTTAATAAACCATATTACAATTAATATAATTTACGTTAGAACAAGATTATTTTTTAACTAATAATAAATATATGTGCATAAGTACCATTGTGTATACCTTGATTGCTTTAACTGCTTGAATGATTCGGATACTTTATCCTGCTTCCGTTTTTCTTCTTCTTGTTGCTTCTGCTGTGCTGTATTGTTTTTGCATGCACGATTAGATCGTTTCACTTTGTCATACATTGACACATAGTAATCACTGTAATCGATGACGACATCAAAGATGGAATGGTGTTTCTTTTCCTCCTCTTCGTCATCTACGGTACACACAAATCAAAGGAATAAATTTCGGGGCACATCTAAATTTTAACGTTTTCATTTCGCATGTCTACTCATTACTGTATACTTTACCTGTGTCGGAAGATCCACTATCATCTACGAGCACTCGGCGTCGCTTTTTCTGCTCCTTCTTCCTTTTATGTTTTTCTAAATCAAGAAGACCGGTCCCAGAGTCGCCGCCACCGGATTTGTGGCGATCCCGTTTCCCTTCTGAATCTCTTTTCTCACTGCGCTCTACTTTGATGGTCCTTTCAGAAGTCATATCCAAAGCGGAAGTTGATTGGCTTATCGCATCATTTTCTTCTCCGTCCGAGTCTAGAGGACTGTGCTGTCTTTCCTGCTTTGGCTTGTCTCTGTCCTTCCTGGACGATGATTTACTTTTGCTGGATGATTCCTTTGACTTGCTACTACTGGAACTGCTGTGACTAGTGTGACTGTGATGCTTTGATAAGGACTTGGATCCACTATTTTCTTTGCCAGAGATTTTCTCCTTGTCCTTTTCTTTCTTATGAGGATCCTTTGAAGCACTTGGATCCTGCTTGTGAGTTGAACTTGAGTGGCTTTCCATTGAGCTTCGTGATTTTTGTACCTGGTGATGACCGTGGTGTTTGGAGGATGAGCTACTACTACTGGATAACTTGGTTTTGTGGTGATGGTCTCTATCCTTCACCTCCGATTTTTCTTTCTTCACTTCCGAGCTGGAACTCTGGGAAGGTATCGCGTTCGAAACACTTGAAGTACTAGTTCTGTCTGGCTTAGATGTAGGCTCCTTGTCAGATCGTTCTTTCGAAGTAATTTTCTCCTTGGAAAACCCAGAATCTTTACAGGGTTCACGTGGGTCCTTGCTTTCACTACCCTTCGACCTGTGATGGTGATGCACATTTTGCTCCTGCTGCTGATTGCTGTCCTTTTCTACTTTAATTTTCTTGCGATCTACAGACAAAATATATTCAGTCAATACCAAGACATACATATTTTCAAAATCATGATTACAAAAGCATTACTATACCTTGTTCATTCTCCTGAGAGCTAAGCCTGCGTTTGGCTTTGTCTTTATTGTCTTTGTCGCGCTTATGGGAATGAGATTCCTTCGACATGGACGTGGAGAAGGATGTTCTGTCGCTACTGTTGTCTCGATGCTCTTTCTCCTTATCTCGTTTATCCTTTTTATGATGGCCACTACTACCATGGTGTGATGATTGTGAGTCCTCATGCTTGTTACCCGATTCGGATGACATACCAGAATTTGCACTTTTAGCTTCTTTCTCCTTCCTTTCCCTCCTCTCATCCTTCTCCTTACCAGATGATCTAGAGGACGAGGAACTTCCTTGATTTGAATGAGATTCAGTTTTGAAACTGGAAGATCCAGCCTGATGCGCACCACTACTACTGGAGACAGGAGTAGAGGACCCACTAGACCTTCGCTTCTTGTCCTTATCTTTCTTTGAACTTTCTTTGGACGTACTAATTACTTCATTTCTTGAAGTAAGCAGAGGGGTCTGGACGCTTGCAACAACCGCGACTGTTGTTTCCTGATGTATTGGCTGAACTTTAGAGCTAATTTCCTCCTTCAGTGTTGCCATCATCTCGTTTTTCTTATTTGTCAGAGTATTCATGGCGCTTGGAAGCTTGTTACTTGTCGCGACAACTTCTTTGGATGGTGCCTTGTCTCTGCTGCTACCGCATTGCACATTCATATCTGAAACGGGAACTTGTCCAGGCTTTTCTTTACTCACTTCCATTGGTGAAATCGTATCACTGGGCTTGTCATTGGGAGTTTGGAAAGTTTGTTTGGAAACTGTCGAATCGTGTGACGTGGAAGAGCTTGCAGAACTAGTTGTGTCCACACTGATTCTACGTGGTGTTGATGGGCGCATAGTCTCCGTTGAGCCAGAGGATTCAGACGAATGACTACTGGGACCAGAACTATTGCCTGGAAAACTAGCTTGAAATGCAGGAGGGGTAACTCCTGGAGAACTTTTCCTAGACTCCAAGCTAAGAGATCTCTCAACGGCACGAGGGCCATTATTCTGCTGTAAAACCGGTATGGGCGAAGACGCAATAGAACCATGATTAGTCTGTGGCTGAACTGCTGCTGCTGCTGGAGTGGGAGCTGGAATAGGAGTTGGAACAGTGATGGGTTTTTTGCTGTTCGTTGAACCCACTTCTGACTTGATTGTTGTCCCGCTGGAAGCAGGTGCAGGTAGCACGCTAGCAGAGACCTTCATCGACGAAGATAATGGGGGTGAGCTTGAGCTCTTTGTACCGCTACCAGAAACTTGTGAAGTTGCTACTAGTGGCCCTAAGAGTTTACTCGGCCCACTTGCACTAAATGGCTTTAGCGCGATCTGCCCAACAGGTCGATTTTGTTGAGGTGTGACATTTGCATTGAGATCTTTCACCTTTTCAGGAACATTCTTCCCAACAATGGCACAGGAAAGACTTGGTGAGTAACTTGGCGAAGGAGATAACGGAGTAAGTGGTTTTGAGGTGGTCGTGCCATTGAAGCTACCACCTGCTGGCGGCATGCTACTAATGGGTGAAGGTAAGGGAGGTACACAATTATTATTCACACTTAACGGCGGTGTAGAACCAGACGAACATGAGGTGGACCTAGACAATGTTGGAAGCTTCCAATTTGTAGACGTTGTGATTAGTGTCGATGGTTTTGTTTCATACTTCTCATTATAGTTTGTAAGCCTCTCACAATCCTCATCAAAAATTGTTTTCTTCGCCAGTACCGTCCGCCCAATATCCGATGGCCCAGTGAAATGTGGAATGGTCTGCTTGATTTTGTCAATCAACGAATCCTTGTTACCACTACCACTATTAGCGTCCTGACTGCTAGAGCTACCAAGCAGCGGGGAATGTGACACGGGTGTATGCTTTAAAATTTTCCTGTTTCCATCCCAGGTGTCATATTTCTCACAAAGGTTCTTTACCCTCTGTTCTAATGAATCCGCCGTGGGAGAGTGTCTGGGTGACAATCCTCCCTCGGAATCGGACGAGAATCCCGCTTCCCTTGCACAATCCTCATTTTCCACAACTTCACTTTTGATTTTTCCTTCCTGTACACTGGTCACTCGTTCTGATACGTCACTCGAGACAGCACCTTTGCTGATGTCATCAGCACTTTCCCTTTTCACAACAATTCCTCCCGGAAAACTAGTGTTCGACGTAGGATTCAAATTTTCAAAGACATTTGTACTTGACTTGGAATATGCTGGAGTCCCAGAAGACTCATTACAAGGGAGGAAAATACTGGTATCGTTTGTAGACGATAAGATCACAGACGAACTCGCCCCGCTTGACGGAGAGATAGTTGGACTCACCACCTTTTTCGCGGTCTGAGTACCACTAGAACTACCACTGCCAACTGAATTGGACTTTGAATCGTGTCCAGGAACTGCAGTTTGTGATTTTGTTTGAGGCTTAGGGAGATCTGGAAGGTCTGCGGGTTCACACTTGGCTCTGTTTGAAGGAGCAGCTTGATCAGATTTCAAACTCGGTGATATTATTGGCGTTTCAAATCCTTCCGGATTTTCATCGCAAAGAGGAGTTCCAGGTCTGTCATCACTCTCGTCAGTTCCCTGTGAGTTGGGTGCCGACGTACCGGGTTGCGCTCCAGGACCAGTGCTTTTTACAAGCTGCGAAAAGGGAGTTTTGTCCACATCTTGGTTTGAATGCAGGGCATGACTTTCTTGAGGGGAGTTTACATGATTCCCGGAATCTGCTGATGTTCTACGCACCTTGCTATCAACCATTCTTTTCCGAGGATCTATTGTAAAAATGGTCCTTATGTAAGTACTAGGAAGTAGGAAGGTATCATGTCAATAATTTACAAGGAAATTTGTATTTAACCAACCTGTGGCGACAGCGTCGTTTAAGTACCTAGCCAC
>JAQFZW010002557.1:0-16638 GCA_034687055.1 Heteromurus nitidus | reverse complement strand
ACATCCACTAGAAATTGGGGGCATGTGCAGAAGTGGTCGAAAAGCAAATTTATATTTTTAGCCATTTCGATAAGTAACATTGGAATTCCTTCTTTTCAACACCAAGATGTACGTGATGTGGACATTGTTGTGTTCAAAACTTGAAGCCACAGTATTGCGTCTATACACATTTCTTCAATATGTATCTATTGAGTGAGGTACATGGATTCGGTTCATGTAATAATAAATTTCTATTTCACGTCATGTTATAAGCAGAACAAGTGGTTTAAGTGAACATAATAAAAGCATTAACATCACAAAATAGTGCAAGGAAATCCTCAAAATCATTTTGAAATTTTGATTCTCTTTCATCTGCTAGATTCATAAATTCAAATCTTAATTTTGCATTACCTCAGAGTACCTTCCTTAATTGACTGTCCCAAACACGAATTAAACTGAGAACAATGGTCTGGTTTACTTTTTGCTTCACCGACCAGTAATTTTCACCACATCGTATCATTCGTATCAGTTTGCCATTTTTCCAAATGGAAATGGAAAGTACTATTACCACAAACGTTTCATTACCTAAACATTTTTCATTTACTAGATTTTTCATTCATCGTACAAATGACAATGAGAATCCAGTTATCCCAGTTGCTTAAAATTGCATACCGATAGTGATGAGCATGGCGTATTACAAACTGCAGTCCATAAACCTTCAACTTACAAACCCATAAAAATCTTAAATAATATTGCGAATTGACGGCGAATCAATATCGACAGAAAATATATCTCTGATGAAAATACATACATACATTATTGCGAAATATGAATTAGTAAATACATAATATGTTAATTCGTGCTTGATAATAAGATACCTACAACAGTGATCTGTGATCGACTCATAAACCACTAAACAGCCAACAAACTTGCTAGCATGAGTAATATTTGGTAACGAGTTTCTAGTTACTTAAACAGTCAAGAAGTACTATCATTTCAACAACGATAGACAAATAAAATGCAATGCAGTGTCGTAGTAGTAGTAGTACTAGTTCGTGTAAGTCGCAAGTAAGTTAACCGAATTTTCAATACAACGTTTGGCTACGCGAAATGTATATGCAGTATTATAATTAATTAAAGATGAACCGATCCTGCCTTCCTGGATTCAAGAATTATGACTCGATAAGAGGAGTAAATGTGAGATTCTCTCGACCAACTTGTTGAGGTGACGATTCACCTACGCCAACCATTGTCTTAAGACGGTGAGATTGCTGTGGTTGTGCCTGCATTGACTGTTGAGGTGTCTGAGAATGCTGACGCTGAAGTTGCTGCTGGCGGTGCTGATGATGTGAGAAATCAGACACTGCCAAAAGTTCTACGTACTGCCCACGGACTTCCTCCAGCTCATCTTCTTTTGATTTTATCAGGTTTTCCCTGCAATACAAAATCAGACCCAGATTGAATACCACATTCGATTCTCTGAAATTAACTTGCTTTGATAGATTACAATGTAAAATGAAAACATCTATAAACCAGTGTATACCGAATAGAAAGCTGACGTCTTGCTTCGCCTAATGCAGAAAAGAGATCAAGCTTCAATCGCGTCTCGGCGCTCAAACTGGATTCAAGATGAGCATTTTGGTCTTGCAGTGTCGTCAACAGAGATCTCAGTCTACCGGTTTCGGCCGAAGACTATGAACAATTATTATAGTGAGCAATTATTATTTCGTGGCAATTTCCATCGGCAAATCCGAAAAACGAAGATATTTGATACAATGAGATACTATGTATGATGTTCTAAATTCGAAAAATGTGCAACAAGCCTATAGAACGCATATAACTCCAACATTACCTCTTTATTCTTCTGTTCCAGCAATAAAGTGGACTTCACGTTCTGAAGCTCCCTTTCCACTCTCACATTCTTGTCTTCTGAAACTTTGATTTCTCGTCGAAGGGACTCCTTTTCCCTTTCTGCTTCACGTAACTTTCGACGACAGTCTCCAGAACACTCCGAGGAAGCCTGTAATGTTGTGACAAGACATTTTATGACAAAAATGCGTAATAAACATTTCCCCTTTCTTTGCCAATTACTTTGCTAACCTTCTTTTGCTTGTTAATAGCATTCTCCTTTTGTCGGCGTTCCTCTTGAAGTTTCTTTTCGTAGCTTTGACGCTCTTCTTGACTCTTAGAAAGTAAAGCTGAGTATTTCAGTTGCAGAGATTCGTGTTCTCCCTGTGGTAAATCATTATTTTATGTGGTTACGTTAGAAGTACTTTTGCAAGATCCTCATTACTACCTAATTAATTCTCATAGTTAAACTGTACCTGTAACGATGCAAGGTCGCTGCGAAGATTCCTTTCCGACGAAAGAAGGGAAGCAATTTGCCCACGAAGTTCGGATTCGATAGTGCGTACCACATGAAGATCGCTTCGAAGCTTCCTTACTTCAGATTCGACCCTGATTGTACAACAAAACGTATTATTTTAAATGCTGAATCATATGCAAACTGAAAACTAAGGAAGATTATTTAATGCAGTGGAACATACTTCAAACAACAGTCATCCTTCTTTTTCTTAGGTGCCAACATTGCAGCAGCACAAGTTGGGCACGGAATTGCATAGTGATTTGAATTGTTATGATTGGAACTGTTTGAATGAGAATGGTTTTGAACCGCGTTATTCTGAAGTGTAGACGTCAACGAAGCCCCACTCGAGCCGCTCGTATGATTCAAATGGTTGTGGTTATTATGATGGTTTTGATTATGATGACTTGAAAGAGGTGATGATGAACTGTTTGACGATCCAGAGGAGCTACCATTAGCTGCTCCTGGTAACTTCCCATTTTGAGTGGGAACAAGTACCAATTCACCCGAGCTGGGCTCTCGACTACCATCACCATTTTCAAGCGACTTTCTGCGCGGAGCTTGCGGCGACTGCTGCTTTTTCACTAATACTGGGCCGCCGTTATTTATCACCTTCAAAAACAAATTAAAATCTGAACACAACCTTGCCCAGAAACAAATGTGCATTTCCGTTTGAATTCGACTTAACTCACCTCATTATTATTCACCGGCGCGCTTGTTAAAGGTAGAGCTTCCCACAACAGTGAATAAAGGAGCTCGTTTTGACGCGCCACGTCATTACGAGTTCGCTGCTTCAACCTAGCCCCTATGTAGGACTTCAGTCCAAATCCAAGTGAGACCAACGGGAATCCAACACTGTAATTAGTAACAAAAACGATTTTAGCATATGAAATACATACATCCAGGTTTAAGGGAATACAGACGCTAATTTTTATAGTTATCGTGTCTCATAATGATTACCAATGGGCGGCAAGTGGACTAAGTGGCTGTGAAGGGAGAGGTCTAATGCTCTTCCCATCAATGTAGATGAGAGTAGGGAGAAGAAGAAGGGGGCCGAGTGGGGTCAAGTTCCATCCAACTTGACCCCATACCGCTAAAGAACCTAGTAAGTATAGCCATGGAGCAGGTATTACCCCCAGACAGATGACGTCCACAGAGACCACAATGCATATCAGCAACAAAGCGAATGCCTTCAAAAATAAAATACATTTTTACATACAACATAACACCCTCCAGCCTCCACGCAAATTTATATGAATAAAGCTATTGACTCGCTCAATACATAATAATTCCTAATAGTAAGTCTAATTGCAATGTTGGAAACACTTACAAGTCCTTGAAACTTGTACGCTTCGTAAGAGTTGTGTAACAACAAATAAATGGGATACAGATATTCCAATCGAAATTCCAAAATGAAATCGCCTCCCATGACGCAAATCCAAAGAAGTATCAACTTGACGTATACAACCAGGCTGTAATAAACAATAAATTCTCTCTATAAGATTTGAATTATACCATACGCGACTTGCTTGACAATACAATAATTAATTACCTGGTGTAAAAGCCGTCGTAAATCTTTGGAATCTTTTTCACGGGTCGGCGGGCCTTACTAGAGTCCACATTCCGCCGCTTCATTCCGTCAGAACCAGTTCAGTTACTAGATCCAGTTTTCTTGGTTCTCTTGTGAGTTGAGATTGCCAGGTTCCGCTCTTCAAGATAAGCTTTCCTTATGATTGACGATGATTTAAATTTAATCAATGTTCTCGTATGTTATGGTGTTTGGAAACCAAATCACCAGTAAATGAGATCCTAGAATTTCTGTTCCCCCGAAGGAACTAGGTACTTCAGTCAGTGGATAACAAGACGTCAACTATGAACTGTATATTACTTTGCCTTATTTCCACTTGGCATTTTTTACGAAGATTCTAAGCAGACTCTAACATTTAACTTCAAAGTTTTTTTGCTGCGCTGTTTTACTTTGAGCTCAGCTCAGATTTAACTCAGAGTGCAATGCAAAATTATATAAATTGATAAAAAATCACGTTTGTAAACAAAATATCTCTCAATCCTGTCCAATATTACCTACACTAATTAACACTGAATAATGAAGTAGTACATTAAGCGATTTCAAGTTTACATCACACTTTTCACTTAAGTACATCCGTTGCAAATTGTATCTACCTCGTCATCAAACGTTCGAATTAATCACAAAACAATTCCAAAGTCACAAAAGTGTCTTTCTAATTGTATCTCATTTCCAAAGTACTGTATTTCTTCACTCGTTTTCACTGGATGACATAATTGTTGGTGCACAAACTGCTTACTTTTATGATTGTCAAACCTCCCTAATCATATTCAATCGCCAATACTGATGCCACTGCCGACTCCAGACGAATCCGATTAAAGTCACCACACACCTTTGTCTTCCTCGAACAGTTCATCCGCTGAGGACTTGGAAGCTTGGGAGCCATATCGTGTCTTGTTTTCGTTTCAATTCTATTACGAGTACACCTTCACACCTGAAAATTTGCAAACGAGCTCAAATCTAAGTTATCATTATAATTGTTACAAATATAAATTAATTTTCCAGCCATGTCCTCTTGGACTTGCTTTTACAATCACACAACTATCCCAAATGCACACGACAACAGATGACACATTTGTTTACAAACAATCAACCAGTCAGCCAGCCTTAGTAAATATGGGGGAATCTATCCTAAGGTTGCGTTCAAGCACCTTAAAACGTAAACATTAAAATGCAGTCACTCAAAATGCACACAAAACTGCATCTGCACAATAACAACAAACAACAATCTACCTTTTCCTGCATCAATTTTGAACGAGTCCTCGCTGCCTCTGTTTCCCTATTCTTGCACACGGAGCATTATGATGGCACTTGGACGAGGATTTAACAATGCACACATTTAATTTTAACCATCTGACATTGGTGTCACTTTAACTTTAACCATTTAACTTTCAGCTCTAGCTAATGGGTGTGAAAATGTGCACAAGAACACACTAAAAATATATACGTTTATTTTGAAGTCTTGAAAAGTTAATTGTTCAAAGTTGTATCTATGTGCATTTGATTATAGCAGATTGCTTCTAAAAGCTTTTAATAATTAAATGTTTTCCATTTTAGTGCATTTAATAACTTACGTGTTTTGATGCTGCTCAATTGTGACTTGAAATGGAACTTGTGGATACTATTGATTATCCACAACTTTCAACTTTCCTGTTTTCATTAAAATACAACTGTCACTCACAAGTTGCAAGTCACAGCAAATTAACTTTTTTAAATGATTGATTATCCTTTGTTCGGGTGGTTTAAAACGAAGAGATTAAATTCTTGTGTAAAATCGAAACCACTTTTGTTGTCCTCTTCGTCTCTTGTGTCTGCTTGTCTGTGTGGTAGTCACATTTATTGCAACATTTGTTTAAAGGTATCAGGTGAAAGTCGGGTATTTTGCTAAAACCCAGAGGATGAAAGTGTCCTGTTGTGTGGAAATGTGTAATAGTTTGGAAATTGGAAGGATCGATAAGTACAAAAGCTTTGAAATCTCGCTGGGAAGCGTAACATGTGGCTCATCACCGCTGTTGTCATTATTTTTTCTTCGTGTATATTTCAGTGTGCCAGTCTATATATAGGAGATATGGTCATATATACTTTGCACGCAGCATACGTGTACAAATAAAATACGGTATATCATATTCCAGATTTCCAATCCAGTTCCAGCAGTGGTCTGGTGGTGGTGGTCATGCTTTTTCCAGATTTCATAATGATGATACACTTCCTGATTCGGCTGCAAAGATGCATGCATATGCATATGTTACATGCAGCAGGTACAAAAGCAAATCTATAAAGTCAAGATAACAGTATCGTACCTGTTATATGTTATCATCAGCAGTGTTATCATGATCATAATGACTTTCGAGAGTAAAGGAATATTATGTTGAGAGACAGATATATATAAAAGACTTGGCACTATATAGGCTAGGTTGTGTCATTTTCTTGTATACGTGGAGGTTTTGGGGAGAAAGCTGGCCGATACTAAAACCATGGGGTTTCACTCCAGTTTTCGTTTCCCTTCTCTGGAGAAAAAGATATATTATGGGAACGGTGTACTACACTCGGAGTCAAATAGGATAGGTAGGTGCGCACTACAATGAAACGATTTTGTGGAGTCGCGTAACTTGTTTGATGAAATTCATAAGACCTATTGTATGCATGGACAGAGAGGAAGAATGCCGTAAGACTACGTAAGTCATTAAGTGCCCTACTAATGATAAGCATTAGCAATTAAATAGATGGTTATCGTATCATATTCATTTAATTAAGGTTTGTTAGAGCTACGATTACAAACTGCATGAATGAATGTTCTCCCCAATGTTTTAGGAATGGAAAACACGCTGCATTTTACACATTTCAATAAAAATGACGGCTGTGCATAGTTCCTACTTACTATCTTCGATAAGATGATTCTCATGAATGTAATTTTATGATTATTCGCCAGACCAGGTGAGAAATACGTTATTTTAATGGCATTTTAACGCTGGCTCGAATACCCTCTGTCGAATGTCTACCGTACAAACGTATATAATAGTATAATGTAAGCGTATATTCACGTTACTAACTGGTGTGGTATGTGTGCCTTCCCGAAAGTAATGTCTAACTAAAGTGTTTTAACCATATAACTTCCATTAAAGAAAGTTAAATTTACGTGACTCAACATAAAATGCCTGCCTTTTGATTTGGAGTGTAGTAGTATCATTGAAAGCTAGTGACTTTGTGTGCTGAAATGAAGTATCTTGATTATAAGCCCGATATCTGTGGTCGGGGTTTTTCGGAAGTGTTCCCTGAATCGGGAAAGGCCCGCTTTGTAGTGAAAGTGGCAGTAGCAAACACGGAATAGTACGAACTTCTTTATAATCCACCTCATTCATATGTTTTATAGAGTATGCATTTATATAGGTTTCAGTAACAGTAACCTGCAGGTTAGTGCAGATATAGAAATTGGTTGCGCATTTCATATTTTACGTTCTTTCTTTGTCTAAAAAAGTAAGAGTGAGAATGATGCTTCTTGTGGATGCAAAATAAGTTCACATACAGAAACTCATGCATTTTGGAAATCATCATATTCATCATTTACGTTGTACAATTTTCGTGATAGTCTGATCATAAAATTAATGTAATGTAGTACACTAAATAAACTAACAATTATACTAAGGCTAATTAAGTTTGTATTAATGCATAGATTATAAGCGTAAACATTTTCAATTTCAACCTTGAAAATCGAATTAATCGATACGCAAAACTAGCCCACTTAGAACATAATGCTTTGTAATCGCTTTAAATTGCGTTTACGTTCACCAGTATGATTACAGTAAAGTAAAGCAAGAGCAATAGTCTGAAATTACAAACCTAAAGTGTAGTACATTTTAATAAGACTATATTCAAACACCGGCTAACAGACATCAATATACTATGGCTTAAATCCTAATCCTAAAATATATCTTGCTTTGTGGTATTTAGTGCTTAGTCAATAAATTAAAATATTGGCTTACTATAGATTTATGTGCAAAATTCATACGTATCAATAATATTGTAGTTAGTACTATTTAAAACCCAGAGGCAGTCTACGCTACGATTATGATTACCATTAAATACTACAAGCCAGCAGCTTAATTATGAAGCACGAATCACACTGAATGATGCTTATTATTACAAGATCATGTCTTGTATGTCACACTCACTATACTATAATTTTGAATCTAATTAATCAACGCAAACAACGACTCCAAACCAAAGAATGAGAAAAATCCATCACCTATCTTGTGCTATCTTTTAAATAAAAAATAAATTTTACCTCTTAATGCCCCAAAATGAGTCATTTAACAAATGCTTTCGTCATATCTCAGGTTTCATTTCGACTTCAAGCAAAGACCCTATAAAACTATCGTAGGAAGAACTATATTGGTCCTCTCTCTCTCCAGTAGGGTTATTCTCACCAAAAATATAATCTAAAGTGCCAACTTGGTGAAATAGTTCATTCCAAGAATCGTGAATTTCAGGTACCAAACCTGATCCCATCCCGGAATCGGTAAGTGCCGAACATTCGTTTTCTACTGCAAAAGGACTGTTCTCATTTTCCTCTATGGTATTGGAATTATCGGGAAACTTATCCATCAATTCTTCATTTAACAGTTGATTACAAATTGGAGCAATATTTTCATCCTGGGTAATTTCACCCAGCAATGAGCTGCTAATAAGATCAGACACACCAGTCACAACACTAATCCGATCGTCGTCAAGTCCTAATCTAAATTTATTCTTCGCGAAGTGATTCAGGGAGCTCCCCTGGGAAGTAGATGCCGAGTTTTCTTGTGGTGCACTGCAGACTTTAACTATTGTACGCCATAGTTTACCACGTGATTGGACTTTTTTACGTTTCAAAGACCTAGACCTACCGTGTTGCATACGGCGAGACCACAAATTAAAAACACCCCTATCGCTGCCCTTGTCCAATTGCCTCTGCGGCATTGTTGACGAAGGCAAGTTTTCAGCCTTTATGAACACTTCTGACTGTTCTGGCCCTATTTCATTAACGTCACCCAGCGGTAAATATTCCTGTTTTACTGTAACGCCTTGAGGTTTTCCGAATTCAAGAACATTTTCAATTTGTGTCCCTTCTTCCACAGCGGCTGGCCTTACTGGTACATCTCTCAACCTAGTTAACTTTACAGTCGCATATTTATAGATGAAATGCTCCGCAGGTAGAATCGGATGCGAACTATCATTCACCTCTAAGAAACCAAACTTTCTTCGAAACCTACCAATAAATCTTGTTCTTCGAATTTCGTCATGAACGTATTTTCTCCACGGCACTTCGGTGCGTGTTGTAAATACTTGTGATCCTACATAAACTAATACTTCGCGAGGCACAAAAAACAGTCGTCTATATACTTTAATACGGTCCATCATACAATTCTCCATATGCCCTATCGAGCCAATATCAACTGCCTTTGAGCTGGTTCCATACCCATTTAAGGTTCCAGAATCAGCGGACGCGGAGTCTACTTCGATTAGGTTGCCGGAACCACTGGCACTTGCTTCATTGACGACGTTACTGTTTTCAATTCCAAATTTTGCTGCTGCGCTCCTGTCATTCTGAGGCGGAAGCGGAAACTTTTCTAACTGTTCGTGGTAATAGTTTAGAAAAGACTTCAGTTCCCCTTTCAGATCTTCTAAGGATATTTTAGAAATTCTTCTGCATCTGCACCCCAGCTGTCCCGTTCCCCAACACTGTGCCCATGTTTGGATCTTACAAGATTGTCGTATTATAGACGCAGTCGTTGTTGTTGAAGGCATCGAACTCCTCTCCTTGGCCAGGTTTTCTGCAAGCTTGTAGTCAATCTGCTCTCTCTGACGTCCTCGCCATCCATACAAGAACTTACAGCGCCATACTTTCTCCAGTTCTGCTTTATCATGTGCGGGCACACGATCTTGCCATTCTTCCATTACCCAGTTCCTGCATACCCACACGTACTTTAGTTCATGTTCCTGAAGCTGGAGTTTCTTTATTAGCAGTGGATAATAATCGGTCAGCGGGCGCCTGGACATTCGAAGACACCGAACAACTGCTACAGCCTTCAAAAATGGGATATCTGAAAGAATTCAAATTCAATATAATGTTGTGTTATTTAAAATGGAATTACTGGATACAGTGGCCGGAGAGCCTTCCAATGCGTTAAGATGTTATTACACCAAAAATACTAAACTCGTTCGAATGGCATTTGCGAATCAACAAATATTTTAATTATATATATAATATCTAATTACAAATTACCATTTTCCCTTTTCCCACGAGCCACCATCGTTAAGCGTAAGCGTCGTGGCTTTAGTAAAGAATGTCCTACGCTTAACTTACAACACAATGAAGGAAGAATTCCTCAATTCCTGTAAAACAATTAAAGAAGCAATTGTTATTAAATTCTAATTCAGCAAAAAAAAACACTAAAACACGTCCAGTAATTACCCGAAGTACTGCAAGTAATAACATGTATAATTATCAAAAATTACCACCTACACAGCTTATCCAGTTCACAGTTCCAGTTAAAACCACTTAAATTGCCAAATTTGAAGACCACTTCCAGTTCCACTTCCACTTGTGACTTACGTCGTTTACAAGTTTACAAACTTAACTATCAATTACTCAATTTAACTCCTACCGAATTGAAAATGAAAATCGTTAAATTAAATGCCCTTAGTTTTTGCAAAACGCACTTCTCTAAAATGCATTTCGTGTTCACAATTTTGTGCTTTTGATGCATTCTTCGGAGCGGCCGTAATTTCCCTTTCATTGCACTGGGAAGACTCACACCAAATTTGCATAATGTTGTTGCTGATCGTAGGAACATCGGCGGACGGATACCATCCATCCAATCCAAACATACATATAAAAACGCATGCTGCTTCGTAAATATTATTATGAACAAAGTGCATCGCGTATCGTGCATCTCCGTCTACAACAATGCAGTAGTGCTTTTTATGCACAAGAATTGTCTGCGGGCGGATTGAGCTTAAATGTGTCATGCTTTCCTAAGATACGTAGTATTATACTTTGTCTATCGTGTCCAGAAATCCATGGAGGTTATGTATGACTCTACCTACAATTTACGATGTGCTACGTAAAAGTACGAGAGTAAACATTTAAATGACAAAAGAGAGAACACAATACAACACATAAGTATATACATGCGTCACCTGAACTCATAAAGACTTACTAATTGTATGTGTGCGTGTGCGGCTTACAGCTCAAAACAAAATGTCTTAAATTTTGTGTTCGCATAATTAACGAACTGTTTTATGTTAATATAACTGGCGCTGGTGTGTCTGATTCATCATCCTAATCTTCGAGTTGTTTGTTCAAAACAACTAACAAGTATGTGCTCACAAATGCATATAACGATGTAAGCCATAACATAGCTAAATGTGTGACTCACATTCGCATCGTACATACACCAATATCAAGGTTGGCTAAATGTGGTTTTAGATTTTAGAGAATGATAAATATGCATGATAATAGTTCAAATTCCTTAGGTCCCATTCCCAGTTCAGATTCTGCTTCCATGCGTTTAGTTTCTCTTCATAGTTCCAGTTTCTGCGTTTCTCTTATTCTGCAAAGAGGTTGAAGTTTCTTTCTTACGAAAATCGTAACAAACACAAGAAGTTGGAATCATCTCTCAAGTCTAAGCATCGCCTAATAACTTAGCAAGAAACGAAATGGCTATCGGAAGTAGCATCGTCAGTTTCACTCTTGCCATCAGTTTTGTGATTTGCTGTCTTGCAATTACAGGGATTGTGTCAGGTTGTAGGCATTGATTCACAATTTTGCAGTCTAAAATGCGTGTGGTAAAATTAGTAGAAGTGTAAAACTCGTAGTATCTGTACTTTTTCCAGAACCAGTTCCGCAATCACCGCAGACATCCAGCTATGCTACTAATTCTGATGGGAAGGGTGAAGTGATAGGTAATTTTTTTGCATTGCTTTTAAATTTCGTATACCTTACCTTCTTGGCATGCAAACCTTATTGAATTATCTCGCAGTGACCTGTAATGGAAAAACTTATAAGGGAGATGGTGCAATTGCTTGCATGTCATCCGCATCTTACGCTGGTAAGCAGATTGCAAATATGAAAAGTCCTTTTGCGTGGAATATGCTTGCAATATGTAATCTATATTGATATCCTGAGCAGCACCTTTCACCTCTTCCCTGATTCCGGGCCTGATTATGTCAGCCACCACGTTTTTCTACTTTCGCTGAATTGTACCCAGGATGAATGCACAGTTGGTTGAATCCAAATGACCAAACTGACGTGGTGATATAATACTTTAATATTGGTATTAATATTAATGTAACTATGATGGAATTCTCACCTCCACTTTTGCATTGTAAGACCTGACTTCTCACTTTTAGGATCATTTAACTTTTAATGACAATACTTACAATTGCAAGGAATTAAATAAAGAGGAGTGATTGTGCACAATTACATACCCTCTGAAGCTATACATATCATTAAATAATAGAGAACATATTAAGTATAATTTTCTGGCCAAACGCAAAAAGCTACATGGGTTTATGGAAGTTTAACAAGGTTTAATTTTCATCACGAAACAATTATTTGAGATTCGCATGCAAATTCCGGAAGGTGGCGAGAGCGAAGATTGCAAAGTGGTGTAGTCAATTTATCTTCTCCTCTGATTGTCATCTCCACCCCATACGCCACCCAACATGGCCTGGAACATCCCAAAGATGTTTGCACAGAAGCGACAAAAGGAGAACAGTGTCACATGGGAGATCACCGCTAAGATGATTTTGTTGAAGAAATTCCCTCCGACCATCCTATTTAATATCTCGTCGGGCGACTTCACGGACATAATTGCTGTGTCAAGTCCGTACAACAATCCGACAAGGAACCATAAGATCAAACCGCTCAACATCAGTGCCACATTTACCCCAGTTCGAGCCTGCAAAAATCATTCTATATTTATAACGATATCGAAAATATATTATATTTCTTGTGACTTTTACAGTTGCAGTGATTTGCACTTACCAGGAAACCCATAACTGAAATGGATCCTCGTCTCGCAGGCTTAATTCCAGAAAAGTCAACGGAGAACATGTTTGATCCGATTGTTGTCACCGCGTACAGTGTGGTGGCAAACGCCATTCCTCCTAGTCCTAGAGCACTAAACAGGATTTGAACACCGACAAGTGCACATGAGATGATGATAATGTGGGCAAACTCTTGTTTCTGAGGGTCAAGGTTTAGACAAAAACAATCATGGTTATTTAGAAAATTTGGTAACGTTCGTCAGATTCCATTGTGTGCATGCATCAAAAGAGAATAATATGAACATACTGCTTCTTTTCCTGGAGACTTTGTCATGTTGGTTGGGCACCAATCGTATAAATCCAATCGATAAAGATATATCCTCGTCTTGGGATAAAATTCTGAAGACCTCCACTAAAAATACACCAAATTTCGGTTACAAATCGTTGAAGAAACAAGACATAAGAAAGTTGCCGCAATGGTATGACTTGGCGAATCAGTGCATAGCAAAGATCGTGCATAGGCTTATCATGAATGATGGTATTTTGTCTTGGTTCTTCTTTGAATTTTTGAATATGAAATGTCTTAACCATCATAACAGTCATTAGTAGCTTCGTAGCTACATCGGATTACTTGTTGCATGGGAATTTATGGGTTACACCTTTGGAGCAAAGAGATTCGTCATAAGACTTGGAGTGTCATGTCATGTGTCTTGCAAGAAGTACCTAATCACGCATCACCTATTTTTGCTACAAACAGGATAACGCCCACGCCGAGTTCAATGTTTCATACATATACAGTTACCAAGGTCTGCTAAATAAATACGACAGTTGAGTAGTGAGGTTATCAGACCAGACTAATTCGAAATAAGTAGTACACATCCTTATGTATATATGGTGCATATCAGGCTAGGGTTTAATTAACCATCTATGTTTATAAGTTCAGAACTACAGAGAGTAGAGCCATCCAGTACAAACATGAATCTTCCCACATAATCCAACGTCCAGCCCACTACCCGACTTCGGATGAGCAGGCGACTGAATTACGACGACGTGTTTTGTCAGTTACCATGATTTGATGAACAGTAGTAGGGATGTCCGCAAAATGAAAGCAAAAGCTTTTATCTATATCTTGCCCTTGAAAGGATATATCCAGACAGACAGACAGAGTAGTAATAATGATATTCATTCAGATCGTTGCACCGCACATGCCAACTTCATTTTCAACCCACAACTTTTCAGTAGCTTCGCATAAAACCATACAGTCGGTTGAGTCGGTGAAGTGGAAATTTTATCTCCTTCTTTCACTACGATCATAATAATATGATGAGATTTATGGCATCATCTGCTTGATATGAGCTTTTCAAGTGCGAGCAGTGTGCTGCTGCACACTACACTGCAACCAGACATGTCTCTTTATTTGTTACTTATCATTTTCAAGCTTGTCATTTCAAGTTCATTTTTCCTTCTATATCCTTCTCCCTTTCATTATCCCTATCCCACTCACTTCAGGCAGTTCAGTTACCTTTATACTTTATACCCTCCACCTTGATTAAAGTAAACTCCCTCTAATCCAGTTAGAAGTGAGGATTCTATCCACGAGGCTGGAATTCAGCTTTAATGAATAAAATGAAATATAAAAATATGTATATAGGAAAGACTCCTTGGGCTTCCAGAATAAACAGTGGGACTTTGATGCACAGTACGCACCAAGTCGTCCTACAAATAAGTCCAACTCCTTCAATGAAACCTTGATTAAAGATTACATGTCTGCTATTGACAATCACCCTACAAATTACTTAAACTAAGTATTCTCGTTGTCGATACTCCTTTCCCCGGGTTAGCAATTTTTTAAAGCGTAGTTAATAATATATTTGGATTCGCTCATTCAATTTCAGGTCCTATAGTCATGAAGTCACTGTATCCCAAATTCCCGACTGATCCCATCCCAACTATATTCAAAATGTAAAATGTTGGTTCTGCTAAGCTGGGCGCGTGTATGAGACAACAGCTCAGCTCATCCTTCCTATAGATTACGTTTCATTGTTTCGGATATGGAAATAATTAATATGCGGGGCATTGTGAGAACTTACTTACTTTTATGTTTATCTGCAACAAGATTCACAGCAAATTAACTTACAGTAGAAAGAACATGTTGTTTTGTGCATTCCTGTCCACAGTCCACAAAAACACGTCTTGTCCACTGGAAAGATATATAAGGGGCACTGGAGGGTCAGGCGGTCAGGAAGGCGACTAGACATGATCATGCATACTTACATACGTATTCAATCCTTGATGAGGGTAAAGTCGATCACTACACGACATGCTGAATCCTGATTAATTTTACTTATTTTTGTGTTAGTTGATAATGTATATTACTAAACGAATACCTTTCCAGCCGTTTTGGTTGGAAACGCTCTCGTCACGTGCACCTACCTGCCAAGCTGGAATAATTCTGTGTAGCAAAAATAATACATAATAATACCACTCAAAGAAAACGAGCCATTCTAATAAATCTTACGACGCATGATTCTTAAGAAAAAGAAAAGAAGCTTTCTTTTTAGTGCTTCCTTTTAATAGAACTCCGTCAACTTGTAGTTTCTCCTTCCACAAGTCAAAACTATTTCAATAAAAACTTGCTACATTGAACATTGTGGCATCCACCTGGACATTCGTCTCAAGGATAAATCTTTTCTTGGATTAGTTTACTTGTGAATATGCAACTTCATTTGTTAACAAATATATCGTATTTTGGTTTCGCGATAAGCATCCGTACAAATGTATCTTTGTGGTAAAATAAGTTTTGTGAATCTGAGAGAATGAAAGGTAGAGCAAATATACAAGAACTGCGTCTTTCTTGTGTATGAGCCATGTTTGAATTTTGATGTTCATTACAATGCTTACAATACAATAATTGTTGCAGCTCGCCATATCCATTACTAGACTAGAGTTTCTAGACGCTTCTATTCTATATTCTATGTGGTACTAAGACGAGCATGTCAATGGCATTGCATCATATTATATGAGATCAATTTCTTATTCAATCTAACAGGTTCTTCCAGGTCCAGTACAGAACGTCTGACATTCCTGTTTCTGACTATTTCACTTTGACTTTCTGACAGTCGTTGTTGACTTATTCAACAAAGCCAGCGTAGCATAATCAAGAACTCAAGTGTACAAGCCATGGGCATCTGCTGACACTATTCTTTATTGTTTATTCTTACAAATGCTCAAAACACATACATATGCAATCTGTGCCCACGTCAAAAATCGCCCAGACTGAAATATGATCTGTCTTTTCATTTTTCGACAAAAGTGGCAGATCAGAATTTTTCTGTAATATCATTCATGGAAGAAGAAGAAGGGCAGATATGTATTTGTATCTTCCGTTTGACGTCTAACGGATGGGATTTCTTTTGTGTTGAAATTTTAGAGTACCTGAATGTTGGCAAATATGAACTTTTATTCGTCTCCAACTGAATGGTTTCTGTCTCCTTTAATGCTACACAAAGAAAATGTTAATAGAACCGTTATAAGTATGAAGAAAGCTGTCCTACTGAGAAATTCTAATGTTTTGTTGGACATGATGAATAATGATTATCTAGACCGGCAGGCTCTTTTCTATTAAAAGAACGTAATCTTTATACTCGTTTCAAAGTCCGAGTCAAGCTATACAAAGTTTGTA